>CAWVNZ010002354.1:0-34474 GCA_963930735.1 Dioctria linearis | reverse complement strand
AAAAAATAATTTTCTACTGTCGCAAATTTTAATTACGCCAGGGATTGCCTTTTCCATAGTAAATTATTCAAAAAATAATTTTTTACTGTCGCAAATTTTAAATATCCCAGGGATTGCCTTTTCTATAGTAAATTATTCAAAAAATAATTTTCTACTGTCGCAAATTTTAAGTGCGCCAGGGATTGCCTTTTCTATAGTAAATTATTCAAAAAATAATTTTTTACTGTCGCAAATTTTAATTACGCCATGGATTGCCTTTTCTATAGTAAATTATTCAAAAAATAATTTTCAACTGTCGCAAACTTTAATTGCGCCAGGGATTGCCTTTTCTATAGTAAATTATTCAAAAAATAATTTTCTACTGTCGCAAATTTTAATTACGCCAGGGATTGCCTTTTTTATAGTAAATTATTCAAAAAATAATTTTCTACTGTCGCAAATTTTAATTACGCCAGGGATTGCCTTTTCTATAGTAAATTATTCAAAAAATAATTTTATACTATCGCAAATTTTAATTACGCCAGGGATTGCCTTTTATATAGTAAATTATTCAAAAAATAATTTTCAACTGTCGCAAATTTTAAATATCCCAGGGATTGCCTTTTCTATAGTAAATTATTCAAAAAATTATTTTCAACTGTCGCAAATTTTAATTACGCCAGGGATTGCCTTTTATATAGTAAATTATTCAAAAAATAATTTTTTACTGTCGCAAATTTTAAGTGCGCCAGGGATTGCCTTTTCTATAGTAAATTATTCAAAAAATAATTTTCTACTGTCGCAAATTTTAATTACGCCAGGGATTGCCTTTTCTATAGTAAATTATTCAAAAAATAATTTTTTACTGTCGCAAATTTTAAATATCCCAGGGATTGCCTTTTCTACAGTAAATTATTCAAAAAATAATTTTATACTGTCGCAAATTTTAATTACGCCAGGGATTGCCTTTTCTATAGTAAATTATTCAAAAAATAATTTTCTACTGTCGCAAATTTTAATTACGCCAGGGATTGCCTTTTCTATAGTAAACTTTTCAAAAAATAATTTTCTACTGTCGCAAATTTTAATTACGCCAGGGATTGCCTTTTCTATAGTAAATTATTCAAAAAATTATTTTCAACTGTCGCAAATTTTAATTGCGCCAGGGATTGCCTTTTATATAGTAAATTATTCAAAAAATTATTTTCAACTGTCGCAAATTTTAATTGCGCCAGGGATTGCCTTTTATATAGTAAATTATTCAAAAAATAATTTTTTACTGTCGCAAATTTTAATTGCGCCAGGGATTGCCTTTTCTATAGTAAATTATTCAAAAAATAATTTTCTACTGTCGCAAATTTTAATTGCGCCAGGGATTGCCTTTTCTATAGTAAATTATTCAAAAAATAATTTTTTACTGTCGCAAATTTTAATTACGCCAGGGATTGCCTTTTCTATAGTAAATTATTCAAAAAATAATTTTCAACTGTCGCAAATTTTAATTGCGCCAGGGATTGCCTTTTATATAGTAAATTATTCAAAAAATAATTTTTTACTGTCGCAAATTTTAATTGCGCCAGGGATTGCCCTTTCTATAGTAAATTATTCAAAAAATAATTTTCTACTGTCGCAAATTTTAAGTGCGCCAGGGATTGCCTTTTCTATAGTAAATTATTCAAAAAATAATTTTCTACTGTCGCAAATTTTAATTACGCCAGGGATTGCCTTTTCTATAGTAAACTTTTCAAAAAATAATTTTCTACTGTCGCAAATTTTAATTACGCCAGGGATTGCCTTTTCTATAGTAAATTTTGCAAAAAATAATTTTCTACTGTCGCAAATTTTAATTGCGCCAAGGATTGCCTTTTCTATAGTAAATTATTCAAAAAATAATTTTTTACTGTCGCAAATTTTAATTACGCCAGGGATTGCCTTTTCTATAGTAAATTATTCAAAAAATAATTTTTTACTATCGCAAGTTTTAATTGCGCCAGGGATTGCCTTTTCTATAGTAAATTATTCAAAAAATAATTTTATACTGTCGCAAATTTTAATTGCGCCAGGGATTGCCTTTTCTTTAGTAAATTATTCAAAAAATAATTTTCTACTGTCGCAAATTTTAATTACGCCAGGGATTGCCTTTTCTATAGTAAATTATTCAAAAAATAATTTTCAAATGTCGAATATTTTAATTACGCCAGGGATTGCTTTTTCTATAGTAAATTATTCAAAAAATAATTTTCTACTGTCGCAAATTTTAATTACGCCAGGGATTGCCTTTTCTATAGTAAATTATTCAAAAAATAGTTTTCAACTGTCGCAAATTTTAATTACGCCAGGGATTGCCTTTTCTGTAGTAAATTATTCAAAAAATAATTTTTTACTGTCGCAAATTTTAATTACGCCAGGGATTGCCTTTTCTATAGTAAATTATTCAAAAAATAATTTTCAACTGTCGCAAATTTTAATTGCGCCAGGGATTGCCTTTTATATAGTAAATTATTCAAAAAATAATTTTTTACTGTCGCAAATTTTAATTGCGCCAGGATTGCCTTTTCTATTGTAAATTATTCAAAAAATAATTTTCTAATGTCGCAAATTTTAAGTGCGCCAGGGATTGCATTTTCTATAGTAAATTATTCAAAAAATAATTTTCTACTGTCGCAAATTTTAATTTCGCCAGGGATTGCCTTTTCTATAGTAAACTTTTCAAAAAATAATTTTCAACTGTCGCAAATTTTAATTACGTCAGGGATTGCCTTTTCTATAGTAAATTATTCAAAAAATAATTTTCAAGTGTCGCAAATTTTAACTACGCCAGGGATTGCCTTTTCTATAGTAAATTATTCAAAAAATAATTTTCTACTGTCGCAAATTTCAAATCCGCCAGGGATTGCCTTTTCTATAGTAAATTAATCAAAAAATAATTTTCTACTGTCGCAAATTTTAATTACGCCAGGGATTGCCTTTTCTATAGTAAATTATTCAAAAAATAATTATCTACTGTCGCAAATTTTAATTACGCCAGGGATTGCCTTTTCTATAGTAAATTATTCAAAAAATAATTTTCAACTGTCGCAAATTTTACATACGCCAGGGATTGCCTTTTCTATAGTAAATTATTCAAAAAATAAATTTCTACTGTCGCAAATTTTAATTACGCCAGGGATTGCCTTTTCTATAGTAAATTATTCAAAAAATAATTTTTTACTGTCGCAAATTTTAAATATCCCAGGGATTGCCTTTTCTACAGTAAATTATTCAAAAAATAATTTTATACTGTCGCAAATTTTAACTACGCCAGGGATTGCCTTTTCTATAGTAAATTATTCAAAAAATAATTTTCTACTGTCGCAAATTTTAATTACGCCAGGGATTGCCTTTTCTATAGTAAACTTTTCAAAAAATAATTTTCTACTGTCGCAAATTTTAATTACGCCAGGGATTGCCTTTTCTATAGTAAATTATTCAAAAAATAATTTTCAACTGTCGCAAATTTTAATTGCGCCAGGGATTGCCTTTTATATAGTAAATTATTCAAAAAATTATTTTCAACTGTAGCAAATTTTAATTGCGCCAGGGATTGCCTTTTATATAGTAAATTATTCAAAAAATAATTTTTTACTGTCGCAAATTTTAAGTGCGCCAAGGATTGCCTTTTCTATAGTAAATTATTCAAAAAATAATTTTCTACTGTCGCAAATTTTAATTACGCCAGGGATTGCCTTTTCTATAGTAAATTATTCAAAAAATAAATTTCTACTGTCGCAAATTTTAACTACGCCAGTGATTGCCTTTTCTATAGTAAATTATTCAAAAAATAATTTTTTACTGTCGCAAATTTTAAATATCCCAGGGATTGCCTTTTCTACAGTAAATTATTCAAAAAATAATTTTATACTGTCGCAAATTTTAACTACGCCAGGGATTGCCTTTTCTATAGTAAATTATTCAAAAAATAATTTTCTACTGTCGCAAATTTTAATTACGCCAGGGATTGCCTTTTCTATAGTAAACTTTTCAAAAAATAATTTTCTACTGTCGCAAATTTTAATTACGCCAGGGATTGCCTTTTCTATAGTAAATTATTCAAAAAATAATTTTCAACTGTCGCAAGGGATTGCCTTTTATATAGTAAATTATTCAAAAAATAATTTTTTACTGTCGCAAATTTTAATTGCGCCAGGGATTGCCTTTTCTATAGTAAATTATTCAAAAAATAATTTTCTACTGTCGCAAATTTTAATTGCGCCAGGGATTGCCTTTTCTATAGTAAATTATTCAAAAAATAATTTTTTACTGTCGCAAATTTTAATTACGCCAGGGATTGCCTTTTCTATAGTAAATTATTCAAAAAATAATTTTCAACTGTCGCAAATTTTAATTGCGCCAGGGATTGCCTTTTATATAGTAAATTATTCAAAAAATAATTTTTTACTGTCGCAAATTTTAATTGCGCCAGGGATTGCCTTTTCTATAGTAAATTATTCAAAAAATAATTTTCTACTGTCGCAAATTTTAAGTGCGCCAGGGATTGCCTTTTCTATAGTAAAATATTCAAAAAATAATTTTCTACTGTCGCAAATTTTAATTACGCCAGGGATTGCCTTTTCTATAGTAAACTTTTCAAAAAATAATTTTCTACTGTCGCAAATTTTAATTACGCCAGGGATTGCCTTTTCTATAGTAAATTTTGCAAAAAATAATTTTCTACTGTCGCAAATTTTAATTGCGCCAGGGATTGCCTTTTCTATAGTAAATTATTCAAAAAATAATTTTTTACTGTCGCAAATTTTAATTACGCCAGGGATTGCCTTTTCTATAGTAAATTATTCAAAAAATAATTTTTTACTATCGCAAGTTTTAATTGCGCCAGGGATTGCCTTTTCTATAGTAAATTATTAAAAAAATAATTTTATACTGTCGCAAATTTTAATTGCGCCAGGGATTGCCTTTTCTTTAGTAAATTATTCAAAAAATAATTTTCTACTTTCGCAAATTTTAATTACGCCAGGGATTGCCTTTTCTATAGTAAATTATTCAAAAAATAATTTTCAAATGTCGAAAATTTTAATTACGCCAGGGATTGCTTTTTCTATAGTAAATTATTCAAAAAATAATTTTCTACTGTCGCAAATTTTAATTACGCCAGGGATTGCCTTTTCTATAGTAAATTATTCAAAAAATAATTTTCAACTGTCGCAAATTTTAATTTCGCCAGGGATTGCCTTTTCTGTAGTAAATTATTCAAAAAATAATTTTTTACTGTCGCAAATTTTAATTACGCCAGGGATTGCCTTTTCTATAGTAAATTATTCAAAAAATAATTTTCAACTGTCGCAAATTTTAATTGCGCCAGGGATTGCCTTTTATATAGTAAATTATTCAAAAAATAATTTTTTACTGTCGCAAATTTTAATTGCGCCAGGGATTGCCTTTTCTATTGTAAATTATTCAAAAAATAATTTTCTAATGTCGCAAATTTTAAGTGCGCCAGGGATTGCATTTTCTATAGTAAATTATTCAAAAAATAATTTTCTAATGTCGCAAATTTTAATTTCGCCAGGGATTGCCTTTTCTATAGTAAACTTTTCAAAAAATAATTTTCAACTGTCGCAAATTTTAATTACGTCAGGGATTGCCTTTTCTATAGTAAATTATTCAAAAAATAATTTTCAAGTGTCGCAAATTTTAATTACGCCAGGGATTGCCTTTTCTATAGTAAATTATTCAAAAAATAATTTTTTACTGTCGCAAATTTTAATTACGCCAGGGATTGCCTTTTCTATAGTAAATTATTCAAAAAATAATTTTTTACTGTCGCAAATTTTAAATATCCCAGGGATTGCCTTTTCTGTAGTAAATTATTCAAAAAATAATTTTCTACTGTCGCAAATTTTAAATACGCCAGGGATTGCCTTTTCTATAGTAAATTATTCAAAAAATAATTTTCAACTGTCGCAAATTTTAATTACGCCAGGGATTGCCTTTTCTATAGTAAATTATTCAAAAAATTATTTTCAACTGTCGCAAATTTTAATTGCGCCAGGGATTGCCTTTTATATAGTAAATTATTCAAAAAATTATTTTCAACTGTCGCAAATTTTAATTGCGCCAGGGATTGCCTTTTATATAGTAAATTATTCAAAAAATAATTTTTTACTGTCGCAAATTTTAATTGCGCCAGGGATTGCCTTTTCTATAGTAAATTATTCAAAAAATAATTTTCTACTGTCGCAAATTTTAATTGCGCCAGGGATTGCCTTTTCTATAGTAAATTATTCAAAAAATAATTTTTTACTGTCGCAAATTTTAATTACGCCAGGGATTGCCTTTTCTATAGTAAATTATTCAAAAAATAATTTTCAACTGTCGCAAATTTTAATTGCGCCAGGGATTGCCTTTTATATAGTAAATTATTCAAAAAATAATTTTTTACTGTCGCAAATTTTAATTGCGCCAGGGATTGCCTTTTCTATAGTAAATTATTCAAAAAATAATTTTCTACTGTCGCAAATTTTAAGTGCGCCAGGGATTGCCTTTTCTATAGTAAATTATTCAAAAAATAATTTTCTACTGTCGCAAATTTTAATTACGCCAGGGATTGCCTTTTCTATAGTAAACTTTTCAAAAAATAATTTTCTACTGTCGCAAATTTTAATTACGCCAGGGATTGCCTTTTCTATAGTAAATTTTGCAAAAAATAATTTTCTACTGTCGCAAATTTTAATTGCGCCAAGGATTGCCTTTTCTATAGTAAATTATTCAAAAAATAATTTTTTACTGTCGCAAATTTTAATTACGCCAGGGATTGCCTTTTCTATAGTAAATTATTCAAAAAATAATTTTTTACTATCGCAAGTTTTAATTGCGCCAGGGATTGCCTTTTCTATAGTAAATTATTCAAAAAATAATTTTATACTGTCGCAAATTTTAATTGCGCCAGGGATTGCCTTTTCTTTAGTAAATTATTCAAAAAATAATTTTCTACTGTCGCAAATTTTAATTACGCCAGGGATTGCCTTTTCTATAGTAAATTATTCAAAAAATAATTTTCAAATGTCGAATATTTTAATTACGCCAGGGATTGCTTTTTCTATAGTAAATTATTCAAAAAATAATTTTCTACTGTCGCAAATTTTAATTACGCCAGGGATTGCCTTTTCTATAGTAAATTATTCAAAAAATAGTTTTCAACTGTCGCAAATTTTAATTACGCCAGGGATTGCCTTTTCTGTAGTAAATTATTCAAAAAATAATTTTTTACTGTCGCAAATTTTAATTACGCCAGGGATTGCCTTTTCTATAGTAAATTATTCAAAAAATAATTTTCAACTGTCGCAAATTTTAATTGCGCCAGGGATTGCCTTTTATATAGTAAATTATTCAAAAAATAATTTTTTACTGTCGCAAATTTTAATTGCGCCAGGATTGCCTTTTCTATTGTAAATTATTCAAAAAATAATTTTCTAATGTCGCAAATTTTAAGTGCGCCAGGGATTGCATTTTCTATAGTAAATTATTCAAAAAATAATTTTCTACTGTCGCAAATTTTAATTTCGCCAGGGATTGCCTTTTCTATAGTAAACTTTTCAAAAAATAATTTTCAACTGTCGCAAATTTTAATTACGTCAGGGATTGCCTTTTCTATAGTAAATTATTCAAAAAATAATTTTCAAGTGTCGCAAATTTTAATTACGCCAGGGATTGCCTTTTCTATAGTAAATTATTCAAAAAATAATTTTCTACTGTCGCAAATTTCAAATCCGCCAGGGATTGCCTTTTCTATAGTAAATTAATCAAAAAATAATTTTTTACTGTCGCAAATTTTAATTACGCCAGGGATTGCCTTTTCTATAGTAAATTATTCAAAAAATAATTATCTACTGTCGCAAATTTTAATTACGCCAGGGATTGCCTTTTCTATAGTAAATTATTCAAAAAATAATTTTCAACTGTCGCAAATTTTACATACGCCAGGGATTGCCTTTTCTATAGTAAATTATTCAAAAAATAAATTTCTACTGTCGCAAATTTTAATTACGCCAGGGATTGCCTTTTCTATAGTAAATTATTCAAAAAATAATTTTTTACTGTCGCAAATTTTAAATATCCCAGGGATTGCCTTTTCTACAGTAAATTATTCAAAAAATAATTTTATACTGTCGCAAATTTTAACTACGCCAGGGATTGCCTTTTCTATAGTAAATTATTCAAAAAATAATTTTCTACTGTCGCAAATTTTAATTACGCCAGGGATTGCCTTTTCTATAGTAAACTTTTCAAAAAATAATTTTCTACTGTCGCAAATTTTAATTACGCCAGGGATTGCCTTTTCTATAGTAAATTATTCAAAAAATAATTTTCAACTGTCGCAAATTTTAATTGCGCCAGGGATTGCCTTTTATATAGTAAATTATTCAAAAAATTATTTTCAACTGTAGCAAATTTTAATTGCGCCAGGGATTGCCTTTTATATAGTAAATTATTCAAAAAATAATTTTTTACTGTCGCAAATTTTAAGTGCGCCAAGGATTGCCTTTTCTATAGTAAATTATTCAAAAAATAATTTTCTACTGTCGCAAATTTTAATTACGCCAGGGATTGCCTTTTCTATAGTAAATTATTCAAAAAATAAATTTCTACTGTCGCAAATTTTAATTACGCCAGTGATTGCCTTTTCTATAGTAAATTATTCAAAAAATAATTTTTTACTGTCGCAAATTTTAAATATCCCAGGGATTGCCTTTTCTACAGTAAATTATTCAAAAAATAATTTTATACTGTCGCAAATTTTAACTACGCCAGGGATTGCCTTTTCTATAGTAAATTATTCAAAAAATAATTTTCTACTGTCGCAAATTTTAATTACGCCAGGGATTGCCTTTTCTATAGTAAACTTTTCAAAAAATAATTTTCTACTGTCGCAAATTTTAATTACGCCAGGGATTGCCTTTTCTATAGTAAATTAGTCAAAAAATAATTTTCAACTGTCGCAAATTTTAATTGCGCCAGGGATTGCCTTTTATATAGTAAATTATTCAAAAAATAATTTTTTACTGTCGCAAATTTTAATTGCGCCAGGGATTGCCTTTTCTATAGTAAATTATTCAAAAAATAATTTTCTACTGTCGCAAATTTTAATTGCGCCAGGGATTGCCTTTTCTATAGTAAATTATTCAAAAAATAATTTTTTACTGTCGCAAATTTTAATTACGCCAGGGATTGCCTTTTCTATAGTAAATTATTCAAAAAATAATTTTCAACTGTCGCAAATTTTAATTGCGCCAGGGATTGCCTTTTATATAGTAAATTATTCAAAAAATAATTTTTTACTGTCGCAAATTTTAATTGCGCCAGGGATTGCTTTTTCTATAGTAAATTATTCAAAAAATAATTTTCTACTGTCGCAAATTTTAAGTGCGCCAGGGATTGCCTTTTCTATAGTAAATTATTCAAAAAATAATTTTCTACTGTCGCAAATTTTAATTACGCCAGGGATTGCCTTTTCTATAGTAAACTTTTCAAAAAATAATTTTCTACTGTCGCAAATTTTAATTACGCCAGGGATTGCCTTTTCTATAGTAAATTTTGCAAAAAATAATTTTCTACTGTCGCAAATTTTAATTGCGCCAGGGATTGCCTTTTCTATAGTAAATTATTCAAAAAATAATTTTTTACTGTCGCAAATTTTAATTACGCCAGGGATTGCCTTTTCTATAGTAAATTATTCAAAAAATAATTTTTTACTATCGCAAGTTTTAATTGCGCCAGGGATTGCCTTTTCTATAGTAAATTATTAAAAAAATAATTTTATACTGTCGCAAATTTTAATTGCGCCAGGGATTGCCTTTTCTTTAGTAAATTATTCAAAAAATAATTTTCTACTGTCGCAAATTTTAATTACGCCAGGGATTGCCTTTTCTATAGTAAATTATTCAAAAAATAATTTTCAAATGTCGAAAATTTTAATTACGCCAGGGATTGCTTTTTCTATAGTAAATTATTCAAAAAATAATTTTCTACTGTCGCAAATTTTAATTACGCCAGGGATTGCCTTTTCTATAGTAAATTATTCAAAAAATAATTTTCAACTGTCGCAAATTTTAATTACGCCAGGGATTGCCTTTTCTGTAGTAAATTATTCAAAAAATAATTTTTTACTGTCGCAAATTTTAATTACGCCAGGGATTGCCTTTTCTATAGTAAATTATTCAAAAAATAATTTTCAACTGTCGCAAATTTTAATTGCGCCAGGGATTGCCTTTTATATAGTAAATAATTCAAAAAATAATTTTTTACTGTCGCAAATTTTAATTGCGCCAGGGATTGCCTTTTCTATTGTAAATTATTCAAAAAATAATTTTCTAATGTCGCAAATTTTAAGTGCGCCAGGGATTGCATTTTCTATAGTAAATTATTCAAAAAATAATTTTCTAATGTCGCAAATTTTAATTTCGCCAGGGATTGCCTTTTCTATAGTAAACTTTTCAAAAAATAATTTTCAACTGTCGCAAATTTTAATTACGTCAGGGATTGCCTTTTCTATAGTAAATTATTCAAAAAATAATTTTCAAGTGTCGCAAATTTTAATTACGCCAGGGATTGCCTTTTCTATAGTAAATTATTCAAAAAATAATTTTTTACTGTCGCAAATTTTAATTACGCCAGGGATTGCCTTTTCTATAGTAAATTATTCAAAAAATAATTTTTTACTGTCGCAAATTTTAAATATCCCAGGGATTGCCTTTTCTGTAGTAAATTATTCAAAAAATAATTTTCTACTGTCGCAAATTTTAAATACGCCAGGGATTGCCTTTTCTATAGTAAATTATTCAAAAAATAATTTTCAACTGTCGCAAATTTTAATTACGCCAGGGATTGCTTTTTCTATAGTAAATTATTCAAAAAATAATTTTCTACTGTCGCAAATTTTAAGTGCGCCAGGGATTGCCTTTTATATAGTAAATTATTCAAAAAATAATTTTTTATTGTCGCAAATTTTAAGTGCGCCAGGGATTGCCTTTTCTATAGTAAATTATTCAAAAAATAATTTTCTACTGTCGCAAATTTTAATTGCGCCAGGGATTGCCTTTTCTATAGTAAATTATTCAAAAAATAATTTTCTACTGTCGCAAATTTTAATTACGCCAGGGATTGCCTTTTATATAGTAAATTTTTCAAAAATTAATTTTATACTGTCGCAAGTTTTAATTACGCCAGGGATTGCCTTTTCTATAGTAAATTATTCAAAAAATAATTTTTTACTGTCACAAATTTTAAATATCCCAGGGATTGCCTTTTCTATAGTAAATAATTCAAAAAATAATTTTCTACTGTCGCAAATTTTAAGTGCGCCAGGGATTGCCTTTTCTATAGTAAATTATTCAAAAAATAATTTTTTACTGTCGCAAATTTTAATTACGCCAGGGATGGCCTTTTCTATAGTAAATTATTCAAAAAATAATTTTCAATTGTCGCAAATTTTAATTGCGCCAGGGATTGCCTTTTTTATAGTAAATTATTCAAAAAATAATTTTCTACTGTCGCAAATTTTAATTACGCCAGGGGTTGCCTTTTCTATAGTAAATTATTCAAAAAATAATTTTCTACTGTCGCAAATTTTAATTACGCCAGGGATTGCCTTTTCTATAGTAAATTATTCAAAAAATAATTTTATACTATCGCAAATTTTAATTACGCCAGGGATTGCCTTTTATATAGTAAATTATTCAAAAAATAATTTTCAACTGTCGCAAATTTTAAATATCCCAGGGATTGCCTTTTCTATAGTAAATTATTCAAAAAATTATTTTCAACTGTCGCAAATTTTAATTGCGCCAGGGATTGCCTTTTATATAGTAAATTATTCAAAAAATAATTTTTTACTGTCGCAAATTTTAAGTGCGCCAGGGATTGCCTTTTCTATAGTAAATTATTCAAAAAATAATTTTCTACTGTCGCAAATTTTAATTACGCCAGGGATTGCCTTTTCTATAGTAAATTATTCAAAAAATAATTTTCTACTGTCGCAAATTTTAATTACGCCAGGGATTGCCTTTTCTATAGTAAATTATTCAAAAAATAATTTTATATTATCGCGAATTTTAATTACGCCAGGGATTGCCTTCTATATAGTAAATTTCTCACAAATTAATTTCTTACTGTCGCAAATTTTAAATACGCCAGGGATTGCCTTTTCTATAGTAAATTATTCAAAAAATAATTTTCAACTGTCGCAAATTTTAGTTACGGCAGGGATTGCCTTTTCTATAGTAAATTTCTCACAAAATGATTTTCAACTGTCGCAAATTTTAATTACGCCAGGGATTGCCTTTTCTATAGTAAATTATTCAAAAAATAATTTTTTACTGTCGCAAATTTTAATTGCGCCAGGGATTGCCTTTTCTATAGTAAATTAATCAAAAAATAATTTTATACTGTCGCAAATTTTAATTGCGCCAGGGATTGCCTTTTCTACAGTAAATTATTCAAAAAATAATTTTTTACTATCGCAAGTTTTAATTGCGCCAGGGATTGCCTTTTCTATAGTAAATTATTCAAAAAATAATTTTCAACTGTCACAAATTTTAATTGCCCCAGGGATTGCCTTTTATATAGTAAATTATTCAAAAAATAATTTTTTACTGTCGCAAATTTTAATTGCGCCAGGGATTGCCTTTTCTATAGTAAATTATTCAAAAAATAATTCTCAACTGTCGCAAATTTTAATTGCGCCAGGGATTGCCGTTTATATAGTAAATTATTCAAAAAATATTTTTCTACTGTCGCAAATTTTAAGTGCGCCAGGGATTGACTTTTCTATAGTAAATTATTCAAAAAATAATTTTTTACTGTCGCAAATTTTAATTACGCCAGGGATTGCCTTTTATATAGTAAATTTTTCAAAAATTAATTTTATACTGTCGCAAGTTTTAATTACGCCAGGGATTGCCTTTTCTATAGTAAATTATTCAAAAAATAATTTTTTACTGTCACAAATTTTAAATATCCCAGGGATTGCCTTTTCTATAGTAAATAATTTAAAAAATAATTTTCTACTGTCGCAAATTTTAAGTGCGCCAGGGATTGCCTTTTCTATAGTAAATTATTCAAAAAATAATTTTTTACTGTCGCAAATTTTAATTACGCCAGGGATTGCCTTTTCTATAGTAAATTATTCAAAAAATAATTTTCAACAGTCGCAAATTTTAATTGCGCCAGGGATTGCCTTTTTTATAGTAAATTATTCAAAAAATAATTTTCTACTGTCGCAAATTTTAATTACGCCAGGGATTGCCTTTTCTATAGTAAATTATTCAAAAAATTATTTTCAACTGTCGCAAATTTTAATTGCGCCAGGGATTGCCTTTTATATAGTAAATTATTCAAAAAATAATTTTTTACTGTCGCAAATTTTAAGTGCGACAGGGATTGCCTTTTCTATAGTAAATTATTCAAAAAATAATTTTCTACTGTCGCAAATTTTAAATACGCCAGGGATTGCCTTTTCTATAGTAACTTATTCAAAAAATAATTTTCAACTGTCGCAAATTTTAACTACGCCAGGGATTGCCTTTTCTATAGTAAATTATTCAAAAAATAATTTTTTACTGTCGCAAATTTTAATTGCGCCAGGGATTGCCTTTTCTATAGTAAATTATTCAAAAAATAATTTTATACTGTCGCAAATTTTAATTGCGCCAGGGATTGCCTTTTCTACAGTAAATTATTCAAAAAATAATTTTTTACTATCGCAAGTTTTAATTGCGCCAGGGATTGCTTTTTCTATAGTAAATTATTCAAAAAATAATTTTATACTGTCGCAAATTTTAAATACGCCAGGGATTGCCTTTTCTATAGTAACTTATTCAAAAAATAATTTTCAACTGTCGCAAATTTTAACTACGCCAGGGATTGCCTTTTCTATAGTAAATTATTCAAAAAATAATTTTTTACTGTCGCAAATTTTAATTACGCCAGGGATTGCCTTTTCTATAGTAAATTATTAAAAAAATAATTTTCAACTGTCGCAAATTTTAATTGCGCCAGGGATTGCCATTTATATAGTAAATTATTCAAAAAATAATTTTTTACTGTCGCAAATTTTAATTGCGCCAGGGATTGCCTTTTCTATAGTAAATTATTCAAAAAATAATTCTCAGCTGTCGCAAATTTTAATTGCGCCAGGGATTGCCTTTTATATAGTAAATTATTCAAAAAATAATTTTATACTGTCGCAAATTTTAAGTGCGCCAGGGATTGCCTTTTCTAAAGTAAATTTTGCAAAAAATAATTTTCTACTGTCGCAAATTTTAATTACGCTAGGGATTGCCTTTTCTATAGTAAACTATTCAAAAAATAATTTTTAATTGTCGCAAATTTTAAATACGCCAGGGATTGCCTTTTATATACTAAATTATTCAAAAAATAATTTTCAACTGTCGCAAATTTTAATTACGCCAGGGATTGCCTTTTCTATAGTAAATTATTCAAAAAATAATTTTTTACTGTCGCCAATTTTAAGTGCGCCAGGGATTGCCTTTTCTGTAGTAAATTATTCGAAAAATAATTTTCTACTGTCGCAAATTTTAAGTGCGCCAGGGATTGCCTTTTCTATAGTAAATTATTCAAAAAATAATTTTCTACTGTCGCAAATTTTAATAACGCCAGGGATTGCCTTTTCTATAGTAAATTATTCAAAAAATAATTTTCTACTGTCGCAAATTTTAATTTCGCCAGGGATTGCCTTTTCTATAGTAAATTATTCAAAAAATAATTTTCTACTGTCGCAAATTTTAATTACGCCAGGGATTGCCTTTCCTATAGTAAATTATTCAAAAAATAATTTTATACTGTCACAAATTTTAATTACGCCAGGGATTGCCTTTTCTATAGTAAATTATTCAAAAAATAATTTTTGACTGTCGCAAATTTTAAATGTCCCAGGGATTGCCTTTTCTATAGTAAATTATTCAAAAAATAATTTTCAACTGTCGCAAATTTTAATTACGCCTGGGATTGCCTTTTCTATAGTAAATTATTCAAAAAATAATTTTTTACTATCGCAAGTTTTAATTGCGCCAGGGATTACCTTTTCTACACTAA
Source organism: Dioctria linearis (assembly GCA_963930735.1). Taxonomy (NCBI): domain Eukaryota; kingdom Metazoa; phylum Arthropoda; class Insecta; order Diptera; family Asilidae; genus Dioctria; species Dioctria linearis. The sequence goes on along the minus strand of CAWVNZ010002354.1, from coordinate 19,387 downwards.
ATTATTCAAAAAATAATTTTATACTGTCGCAAATTTTAATTACGCCAGGGATAGCCTTTTCTATAGTAAATTATTCAAAAAATAATTTTTTACTGTCGCAAATTTTAATTGCGCCAGGGATTGGCTTTTCTATAGTAAATTATTCAAAAAATAATTTTCTACTGTCGCAAATTTTAATTGCGCCAGGGATTGCCTTTTCTATAGTAAATTATTCAAAAAATAATTTTTTACTGTCGCAAATTTTAATTACGCCAGGGATTGCCTTTTCTATAGTAAATTATTCAAAAAATAATTTTCAACTGTCGCAAATTTTAATTGCGCCAGGGATTGCCTTTTATATAGTAAATTATTCAAAAAATAATTTTTTACTTTAGCAAATTTTAATTGCGCCAGGGATTGCCTTTTCTATAGTAAATTATTCGAAAAATAATTTTCTACTGTCGCAAATTTTAAGTGCGCCAGGGATTGCCTTTTCTATAGTAAATTATTCAAAAAATAATTTTCTACTGTCGCAAATTTTAATAACGCCAGGGATTGCCTTTTCTATAGTAAATTATTCAAAAAATAATTTTCTACTGTCGCAAATTTTAATTTCGCCAGGGATTGCCTTTTCTATAGTAAATTATTCAAAAAATAATTTTCTACTGTCGCAAATTTTAATTACGCCAGGGATTGCCTTTTCTATATTAAATTATTCAAAAAAGAATTTTATACTGTCGCAAATTTTAATTACTCCAGGGATTGCCTTTTCTATAGTAAATTATTCAAAAAATAATTTTTTACTGTCGCAAATTTTAAATATCCCAGGGATTGCCTTTTCTATAGTAAATTATTCAAAAAATAATTTTCAACTGTCGCAAATTTTAATTACGCCTGGGATTGCCTTTTCTATAGTAAATTATTCAAAAAATAATTTTTTACTATCGCAAGTTTTAATTGCGCCAGGGATTACCTTTTCTACACTAAATTATTCAAAAAATAATTTTATACTGTCGCAAATTTTAATTACGCCAGGGATTGCCTTTTCTATAGTAAATTATTCAAAAAATAATTTTCAACTGTCGCAAATTTTAATTGCGCCAGGGATTGCCTTTTCTATAGTAAATTATTCAAAAAATAATTTTCTACTGTCGCAAATTTTAATTACGCCAGGGATTGCCTTCTCTATAGTAAATTATTCAAAAAATAATTTTCTACTGTCGCAAATTTTAATTACGCCGGGGATTGCCTTTTATATAGTAAATTATTCAATAAATAATTTTCTACTGTCGCAAATTTTAATTACGCCAGTGATTGCCTTTTCTATAGTAAATTATTCAAAAAATAATTTTATACTATCGCAAATTTTAATTACGCCAGGGATTGCCTTTTATATAGTAAATTTCTCACAAATTAATTTCTTACTGTCGCAAATTTTAAATACGCCAGGGATTGCCTTTTCTATAGTAAATTATTCAAAAAATAATTTTCAACTGTCGCAAATTTTAATTACGCCAGGGATTGCCTTTTCTATAGTAAATTTCTCACAAAATAATTTTCAACTGTCGCAAATTTTAATTACGCCAGGGATTGCCTTTTCTATAGTAAATTATTCAAAAAATAATTTTTTACTGTCGCAAATTTTAATTGCGCCAGGGATTGCCTTTTCTATAGTAAATGATTCAAAAAATAATTTTATACTGTCGCAAATTTTAATTGCGCCAGGGATTGCCTTTTCTACAGTAAATTATTCAAAAAATAATTTTTTACTATCGCAAGTTTTAATTGCGCCAGGGATTGCCTTTTCTATAGTAAATTATTCAAAAAATAATTTTATACTGTCGCAAATTTTAATTACGCCAGGGATTGCCTTTTCTATAGTAAATTATTCAAAAAATAATTTTCTACTGTCGCAAATTTTAATTGCGCCAGGGATTGCCTTTTCTATAGTAAATTATTCAAAAAATAATTTTCTACTGTCGCAAATTTTAATTGCGCCAGGGATTGCCTTTTCTATAGTAAATTATTCAAAAAATAATTTTCAACTGTCGCAAATTTTAACTACGCCATGGATTGCCTTTTCTATAGTAAATTATTCAAAAAATAATTTTCAACTGTCGCAAATTTTAAGTGCGCCAGGGATTGCCTTTTCTATAGTAAATTATTCAAAAAATAATTTCCTACTGTCGCAAATTTTAATTACGCCAGGGATTGCCTTTTCTATAGTAAATTATTCAAAAAATAATTTTCTACTGTCGCAAATTTTAATTGCGCCAGGGATTGCCTTTTCTATAGTAAATTATTCAAAAAATAATTTTCTACTGTCGCAAATTTTAATTACGCCAGGGATTGCCTTTTCTATAGTAAATTATTCAAAAAATAATTTTTTACTGTCGCAAATTTTAAGTGCGCCAGGGATTGCCTTTTCTATAGTAAATTATTCAAAAAATAATTTTCTACTGTCGCAAATTTTAATTACGCCAGGGATTGCCTTTTCTATAGTAAATTATTCAAAAAATAATTTTCTACTGTCGCAAATTTTAATTGCGCCAGGGATTGCCTTTTCTATAGTAAATTTCTCACAAAATAATTTTCAACTGTCGCAAATTTTAATTACGCCAGGGATTGTCTTTTCTATAGTAAATTATTCAAAAAATAATTTTTTACTGTCGCAAATTTTAATTGCGCCAGGGATTGCCTTTTCTATAGTAAATTATTCAAAAAATAATTTTATACTGTCGCAAATTTTAATTGCGCCAGGGATTGCCTTTTCTACAGTAAATTATTCAAAAAATAATTTTTTACTATCGCAAGTTTTAATTGCGCCAGGGATTGCCTTTTCTATAGTAAATTATTCAAAAAATAATTTTTTACTGTCGCAAATTTTAAGTGCGCCAGGGATTGCCTTTTCTATAGTAAATTTTGCAAAAAATAATTTTCTACTGTCGCAAATTTTAATTACGCCAGGGATTGCCTTTTCTATAGTAAATTATTCAAAAAATAATTTTCTACTGTCGCAAATTTTAATTGCGCCAGGGATTGCTTTTTATATAGTAAATTATTCAAGAAATAATTTTTTACTGTCGCAAATTTTGATTGCGCCAGGGATTGCCTTTTCTATAGTAAATTATTCAAAAAATAATTTTCAACTGTCGCATATTTTAATTGCGCCAGGGATTGCCTCTTCTATAGTAAATTATTCAAAAAATAATTTTCTACTTTCGCAAATTTTAATTACGCCAAGGATTGCCTTTTCTATAGTAAATTATTCAAAAAATAATTTTCTACTGTCGCAAATTTTAATTACGCCAGGGATTGCCTTTTATATAGTAAATTATTCAAAAAATAATTTTCTACTGTCGAAAATTTTAATTACGCCAGGGATTGCCTTTTCTATAGTAAATTATTCAAAAAATAATTTTATACTATCGCAAATTTTAATTACGCCAGGGATTGCCTTTTCTATAGTAAATTATTCAAAAAATAATTTTTTACTGTCGCAAATTTTAATTGCGCCAGGGATTGGCTTTTCTATAGAAAATTATTCAAAAAATAATTTTCTACTGTCGCAAATTTTAATTGCGCCAGGGATTGCCTTTTCTATAGTAAATTATTCAAAAAATAATTTTTTACTGTCGCAAATTTTAATTACGCCAGGGATTGCCTTTTCTATAGTAAATTATTCAAAAAATAATTTTCAACTGTCGCAAATTTTAATTGCGCCAGGGATTGCCTTTTATATAGTAAATTATTAAAAAAATAATTTTTTACTGTCGCAAATTTTAATTGCGCCAGGGATTGCCTTTTCTATAGTAAATTATTCGAAAAATAATTTTCTACTGTCGCAAATTTTAAGTGCGCCAGGGATTGCCTTTTCTATAGTAAATTATTCAAAAAATAATTTTCTACTGTCGCAAATTTTAATAAGGCCAGGGATTGCCTTTTCTATAGTAAATTATTCAAAAAATAATTTTCTACTGTCGCAAATTTTAATTTCGCCAGGGATTGCCTTTTCTATAGTAAATTATTCAAAAAATAATTTTCTACTGTCGCAAATTTTAATTACGCCAGGGATTGCCTTTTCTATAGTAAATTATTCAAAAAATAATTTTATACTGTCGCAAATTTTAATTACTCCAGGGATTGCCTTTTCTATAGTAAATTATTCAAAAAATAATTTTTTACTGTCGCAAATTTTAAATATCCCAGGGATTGCCTTTTCTATAGTAAATTATTCAAAAAATAATTTTCAAATGTCGCAAATTTTAATTACGCCTGGGATTGCCTTTTCTATAGTAAATTATTCAAAAAATAATTTTTTACTATCGCAAGTTTTAATTGCGCCAGGGATTACCTTTTCTACACTAAATTATTCAAAAAATAATTTTATACTGTCGCAAATTTTAATTACGCCAGGGATTGCCTTTTCTATAGTAAATTATTCAATAAATAATTTTCAACTGTCGCAAATTTTAATTGCGCCAAGGATTGCCTTTTCTATAGTAAATTATTCAAAAAATAATTTTCTACTGTCGCAAATTTTAATTACGCCAGGGATTGCCTTTTCTATAGTAAATTATTCAAAAAATAATTTTCTACTGTCGCAAATTTTAATTACGCCGGGGATTACCTTTTATATAGTAAATTATTCAAAAAATAATTTTCTACTGTCGCAAATTTTAATTACGCCAGGGATTGCCTTTTCTATAGTAAATTATTCAAAAAATAATTTTATACTATCGCAAATTTTAATTACGCCAGGGATTGCCTTTTATATAGTAAATTTCTCACAAATTAATTTCTTACTGTCGCAAATTTTAAATACGCCAGGGATTGCCTTTTCTATAGTAAATTATTCAAAAAATAATTTTCAACTGTCGCAAATTTTAATTACGCCAGGGACTGCCTTTTCTATAGTAAATTTCTCACAAAATAATTTTCAACTGTCGCAAATTTTAATTACGCCAGGGATTGCCTTTTCTATAGTAAATTATTCAAAAAATAATTTTTTACTGTCGCAAATTTTAATTGCGCCAGGGATTGCCTTTTCTATAGTAAATGATTCAAAAAATAATTTTATACTGTCGCAAATTTTAATTGCGCCAGGGATTGCCTTTTCTACAGTAAATTATTCAAAAAATAATTTTTTACTATCGCAAGTTTTAATTGCGCCAGGGATTGCCTTTTCTATAGTAAATTATTCAAAAAATAATTTTATACTGTCGCAAATTTTAATTACGCCAGGGATTGCCTTTTCTATAGTAAATTATTCAAAAAATAATTTTCTACTGTCGCAAATTTTAATTGCGCCAGGGATTGCCTTTTCTATAGTAAATTATTCAAAAAATAATTTACTACTGTCGCAAATTTTAATTGCGCCAGGGATTGCCTTTTCTGTAGTAAATTATTCAAAAAATAATTTTCAACTGTCGCAAATTTTAAATACGCCAGGGATTGCCTTTTCTATAGTAAATTATTCAAAAAATAATTTTCTACTGTCGCAAATTTTAATTACGCCAGGGATTGCCTTTTCTATAGTAAATTATTCAAAAAATAATTTTCTACTGTCGCAAATTTTAATTGCGCCAGGGATTGCCTTTTCTATAGTAAATTATTCAAAAAATAATTTTCTACTGTCGCAAATTTTAATTGCGCCAGGGATTGCCTTTTCTATAGTAAATTTTTCAAAAAATAATTTTTTACTGTCGCAAATTTTAATTACGCCAGGGATTGCCTTTTCTATAGTAAATTATTCAAAAAATAATTTTTTACTGTCGCAAATTTTAAGTGCGCCAGGGATTGCCTTTTCTATAGTAAATTTTGCAAAAAATAATTTTCTACTGTCCCAAATTTTAATTACGCCAGGGATTGCCTTTTCTATAGTAAATTATTCAAAAAATAATTTTCTACTGTCGCAAATTTTAACTACGCCATGGATTGCCTTTTCTATAGTAAATTATTCAAAAAATAATTTTCAACTGTCGCAAATTTTAAGTGCGCCAGGGATTGCCTTTTCTATAGTAAATTATTCAAAAAATAATTTTCTACTGTCGCAAATTTTAATTACGCCAGGGATTGCCTTTTCTATAGTAAATTATTCAAAAAATAATTTTGTACTGTCGCAAATTTTAATTGCGCCAGGGATTGCCTTTTCTATAGTAAATTATTCAAAAAATAATTTTCTACTGTCGCAAATTTTAATTACGCCAGGGATTGCCTTTTCTATAGTAAATTATTCAAAAAATAATTTTTTACTGTCGCAAATTTTAAGTGCGCCAGGGATTGCCTTTTCTATAGTAAATTATTCAAAAAATAATTTGCTACTGTCGCAAATTTTAATTACGCCAGGGATTGCCTTTTCTATAGTAAATTATTCAAAAAATAATTTTCTACTGTCGCAAATTTTAATTGCGCCAGGGATTGCCTTTTCTATAGTAAATTTCTCACAAAATAATTTTCAACTGTCGCAAATTTTAATTACGCCAGGGATTGCCTTTTCTATAGTAAATTATTCAAAAAATAATTTTTTACTGTCGCAAATTTTAATTGCGCCAGGGATTGCCTTTTCTATAGTAAATTATTCAAAAAATAATTTTATACTGTCGCAAATTTTAATTGCGCCAGGGATTGCCTTTTCTACAGTAAATTATTCAAAAAATAATTTTTTACTATCGCAAGTTTTAATTGCGCCAGGGATTGCCTTTTCTATAGTAAATTATTCAAAAAATAATTTTTTACTTTCGCAAATTTTAAGTGCGCCAGGGATTGCCTTTTCTATAGTAAATTTTGCAAAAAATAATTTTCTACTGTCGCAAATTTTAATTACGCCAGGGATTGCCTTTTCTATAGTAAATTATTCAAAAAATAATTTTCTACTGTCGCAAATTTTAATTGCGCCAGGGATTGCTTTTTATATAGTAAATTATTCAAGAAATAATTTTTTACTGTCGCAAATTTTGATTGCGCCAGGGATTGCCATTTCTATAGTAAATTATTCAAAAAATAATTTTCAACTGTCGCATATTTTAATTGCGCCAGGGATTGCCTCTTCTATAGTAAATTATTCAAAAAATAATTTTCTACTGTCGCAAATTTTAATTACGCCAGGGATTGCCTTTTCTATAGTAAATTATTCAAAAAATAATTTTCTACTGTCGCAAATTTTAATTGCGCCAGGGATTGCCTTTTATATAGTAAATTATTCAAAAAATAATTTTCTACTGTCGCAAATTTTAATTACGCCAGGGATTGCCTTTTCTATAGTAAATTATTCAAAAAATAATTTTATACTATCGCAAATTTTAATTACGCCAGGGATTGCCTTTTATATAGTAAATTATTCAAAAAATAATTTTCTACTGTCGCAAATTTTAATTACGCCAGGGATTGCCTTTTCTATAGTAAATTATTCAAAAAATAATTTCCTACTGTCGCAAATTTTAATTGCGCCAGGGATTGCCTTTTCTATAGTAAATTATTCAAAAAATAATTTTCTACTGTCGCAAATTTTAATTGCGCCAGGGATTGCCTTTTCTATAGTAAATTTTTCAAAAAATAATTTTTTACTGTCGCAAATTTTAATTACGCCAGGGATTGCCTTTTCTATAGTAAATTATTCAAAAAATAATTTTTTACTGTCGCAAATTTTAAGTGCGCCAGGGATTGCCTTTTCTATAGTAAATTTTGCAAAAAATAATTTTCTACTGTCGCAAATTTTAATTACGCCAGGGATTGCCTTTTCTATAGTAAATTATTCAAAAAATAATTTTCTACTGTCGCAAATTTTAATTACGCCATGGATTGCCTTTTCTATAGTAAATTATTCAAAAAATAATTTTCAACTGTCGCAAATTTTAATTACGCCAGGGATTGCCTTTTCTACAGTAAATTATTCAAAAAATAATTTTTTACTGTCGCAAATTTTAAGTGCGCCAGGGATTGCCTTTTCTATAGTAAATTATTCAAAAAATAATTTTCTACTGTCGCAAATTTTAATTACGCCAGGGATTGCCTTTTCTATAGTAAATTATTCAAAAAATAATTTTCTACTGTCGCAAATTTTAATTGCGCCAGGGATTGCCTTTTCTATAGTAAATTTCTCACAAAATAATTTTCAACTGTCGCAAATTTTAATTACGCCAGGGATTGCCTTTTCTATAGTAAATTATTCAAAAAATAATTTTTTACTGTCGCAAATTTTAATTGCGCCAGGGATTGCCTTTTCTATAGTAAATTATTCAAAAAATAATTTTATACTGTCGCAAATTTTAATTGCGCCAGGGATTGCCTTTTCTACAGTAAATTATTCAAAAAATAATTTTTTACTATCGCAAGTTTTAATTGCGCCAGGGATTGCCTTTTCTATAGTAAATTATTCAAAAAATAATTTTTTACTGTCGCAAATTTTAAGTGCGCCAGGGATTGCCTTTTTATAGTAAATTTTGCAAAAAATAATTTTCTACTGTAGCAAATTTTAATTACGCCAGGGATTGCCTTTTCTATAGTAAATTATTCAAAAAATAATTTTCTACTGTCGCAAATTTTAATTGCGCCAGGGATTGCTTTTTAATATAGTAAATTATTCAAGAAATAATTTTTTACTGTCGCAAATTTTGATTGCGCCAGGGATTGCCTTTTCTATAGTAAATTATTCAAAAAATAATTTTCAACTGTCGCAAATTTTAATTGCGCCAGGGATTGCCTTTTCTATAGTAAATTATTCACAAAATAATTTTCTACTGTCGCAAATTTTAATTACGCCAGGGATTGCCTTTTCTATAGTAAATTATTCAAAAAATAATTTTCTACTGTCGCAAATTTTAATTACGCCAGGGATTGCCTTTTATATAGTAAATTATTCAAAAAATAATTTTCTACTGTCGCAAATTTTAATTACGCCAGGGATTGCCTTTTCTATAGTAAATTATTCAAAAAATAATTTTATACTATCGCAAATTTTAATTACGCCAGGGATTGCCTTTTATATAGTAAATTTCTCACAAATTAATTTCTTACTGTCGCAAATTTTAAATACGCCAGGGATTGCCTTTTCTATAGTAAATTATTCAAAAAATAATTTTCAACTGTCGCAAATTTTAATTACGCCAAGGATTGCCTTTTCTATAGTAAATTTCTCACAAAATAATTTTCAACTGTCGCAAATTTTAATTACGCCAGGGATTGCCTTTTCTATAGTAAATTATTCAAAAAATAATGTTTTACTGTCGCAAATTTTAATTGCGCCAGGGATTGCCTTTTCTATAGTAAATTATTCAAAAAATAATTTTATACTGTCGCAAATTTTAATTGCGCCAGGGATTGCCTTTTCTACAGTAAATTATTCAAAAAATAATTTTTTACTATCGCAAGTTTTAATTGCGCCAGGGATTGCCTTTTCTATAGTAAATTATTCAAAAAATAATTTTATACTGTAGCAAATTTTAATTACGCCAGGGATTGCCTTTTCTATAGTAAATTATTCAAAAAATAATTTTCTACTGTCGCAAATTTTAATTGCGCCAGGGATTGCCTTTTCTATAGTAAATGATTCAAAAAATAATTTTCTACCGTCGCAAATTTTAATTGCGCCAGGGATTGCCTTTTCTATAGTAAATTATTCAAAAAATAATTTTCAACTATCGCAAATTTTAAATACGCCAGGGATTGCCTTTTCTATAGTAAATTATTCAAAAAATAATTTTCTACTGTCGCAAATTTTAATTACGCCAGGGATTGCCTTTTCTATAGTAAATTATTCAAAAAATAATTTTCTACTGTCGCAAATTTTAATTGCGCCAGGGATTGCCTTTTCTATAGTAAATTATTCAAAAAATAATTTTTTACTGTCGCAAATTTTAAGTGCGCCAGGGATTGCCTTTTCTATAGTAAATTATTCAAAAAATAATTTTTTACTCTCGCAAGTTTTAATTGCGCCAGGGATTGCCTTTTCTATAGTAAATTATTCAAAAAATAATTTTATACTGTCGCAAATTTTAATTACGCCAGGGATTGCCTTTTCTATAGTAAATTATTCAAAAAATAATTTTCTACTGTCGCAAATTTTAATTGCGCCAGGGATTGCCTTTTCTATAGTAAATTATTCAAAAAATAATTTTCTACCGTCGCAAATTTTAATTGCGCCAGGGATTGCCTTTTCTATAGTAAATTATTCAAAAAATAATTTTCAACTATCTCAAATTTTAAATACGCCAGGGATTGCCTTTTCTATAGTAAATTATTCAAAAAATAATTTTCTACTGTCGCAAATTTTAATTACGCCAGGGATTGCCTTTTCTATAGTAAATTATTCAAAAAATAATTTTCTACTGTCGCAAATTTTAATTGCGCCAGGGATTGCCTTTTCTATAGTAAATTATTCAAAAAATAATTTTTTACTGTCGCAAATTTTAAGTGCGCCAGGGATTGCCTTTTCTATAGTAAATTATTCAAAAAATAATTTTCTACTGTCGCAAATTTTAATTACGCCAGGGATTGCCTTTTCTATAGTAAATTATTCAAAAAATAATTTTCTACTATCGCAAATTTTAATTGCGCCAGGGATTGCCTTTTCTATAGTAAATTATTCAAAAAATAATTTTTTACTGTCGCAAATTTTAAGTGCGCCAAGGATTGCCTTTTCTATAGTAAATTATTCAAAAAATAATTTTCTACTGCCGCAAATTTTAATTACGCCAGGGATTGCCTTTTCTATAGTAAATTATTCAAAAAATAATTTTTTACTGTCGCAAATTTTAATTGCGCCAGGGATTGCCTTTTCTATAGTAAATTATTCAAAAAATAATTTTATACTGTCGCAAATTTTAATTGCGCCAGGGATTGCCTTTTCTACAGTAAATTATTCAAAAAATAATTTTTTAATATCGCAAGTTTTAATTGCGCCAGGGATTGCCTTTTCTATAGTAAATTATTCAAAAAATAATTTTTTACTGTCGCAAATTTTAAGTGCGCCAGGGATTGCCTTTTTATAGTAAATTTTGCAAAAAATAATTTTCTACTGTCGCAAATTTTAATTACGCCAGGGATTGCCTTTTCTATAGTAAATTATTCAAAAAATAATTTTCTACTGTCGCAAATTTTAATTGCGCCAGGGATTGCTTTTTAATATAGTAAATTATTCAAGAAATAATTTTTTACTGTCGCAAATTTTGATTGCGCCAGGGATTGCCTTTTCTATAGTAAATTATTCAAAAAATAATTTTCAACTGTCGCAAATTTTAATTGCGCCAGGGATTGCCTTTTCTATAGTAAATTATTCACAAAATAATTTTCTAATGTCGCAAATTTTAATTACGCCAGGTATTGCCTTTTCTATAGTAAATTATTCAAAAAATAATTTTCTACTGTCGCAAATTTTAATTACGCCAGGGATTGCCTTTTATATAGTAAATTATTCAAAAAATTATTTTCTACTGTCGCAAATTTTAATTACGCCAGGGATTGCCTTTTCTATAGTAAATTATTCAAAAAATAATTTTATACTATCGCAAATTTTAATTACGCCAGGGATTGCCTTTTATATAGTAAATTTCTCACAAATTAATTTCTTACTGTCGCAAATTTTAAATACGCCAGGGATTGCCTTTTCTATAGTAAATTATTCAAAAAATAATTTTCAACTGTCGCAAATTTTAATTACGCCAAGGATTGCCTTTTCTATAGTAAATTTCTCACAAAATAATTTTCAACTGTCGCAAATTTTAATTACTCCAGGGATTGCCTTTTCTATAGTAAATTATTCAAAAAATAATGTTTTACTGTCGCAAATTTTAATTGCGCCAGGGATTGCCTTTTCTATAGTAAATTATTCAAAAAATAATTTTATACTGTCGCAAATTTTAACTGCGCCAGGGATTGCCTTTTCTACAGTAAATTATTCAAAAAATAATTTTTTACTATCGCAAGTTTTAATTGCGCCAGGGATTGCCTTTTCTATAGTAAATTATTCAAGAAATAATTTTATACTGTCGCAAATTTTAATTACGCCAGGGATTGCCTTTTCTATAGTAAATTATTCAAAAAATAATTTTCTACTGTCGCAAATTTTAATTGCGCCAGGGATTGCCTTTTCTATAGTAAATTATTCAAAAAATAATTTTCTACTGTCGCAAATTTTAATTGCGCCAGGGATTGCCTTTTCTATAGTAAATTATTCAAAAAATAATTTTCAACTGTCGCAAATTTTAAATACGCCAGGGATTGCCTTTTCTATAGTAAATTATTCAAAAAATAATTTTCTACTGTCGCAAATCTTAATTACGCCAGGGATTGCCTTTTCTATAGTAAATTATTCAAAAAATAATTTTCTACTGTCGCAAATTTTAATTGCGCCAGGGATTGCCTTTTTTATAGTAAATTATTCAAAAAATAATTTTCTACTGCCGCAAATTTTAATTGCGCCAGGGATAGCCCTTTCTATAGTAAATTTTTCAAAAAATAATTTTTTACTGTCGCAAATTTTAATTACGCCAGGGATTGCCTCTTCTATAGTAAATTATTCAAAAAATAATTTTTTACTGTCGCAAATTTTAAGTGCGCCAGGGATTGCCTTTTCTATAGTAAATTATTCAAAAAATAATTTTTTACTATCGCAAGTTTTAATTGCGCCAGGGATTGCCTTTTCTATAGTAAATTATTCAAAAAATAATTTTTTACTGTCGCAAATTTTAAGTGCGCCAGGGATTGCCTTTTCTATAGTAAATTTTGCAAAAAATAATTTTCTACTGTCGCAAATTTTAATTACGCCAGGGATTGCCTTTTCTATAGTAAATTATTCAAAAAATAATTTTCTACTGTCGCAAATTTTAATTACGCCATGGATTGCCTTTTCTATAGTAAATTATTCAAAAAATAATTTTCAACTGTCGCAAATTTTAATTGCGCCAGGGATTGCCTTTTCTATAGTAAATTATTCAAAAAATAATTTTCTACTGTCGCAAATTTTAATTACGCCAGGGATTGCCTTTTCTATAGTAAATTATTCAAAACATAATTTTATACTGTCGCAATTTTTAATTACGCCAGGGCTTGCCTTTTCTATAGTAAATTATTCAAAAAATAATTTTCTACTGTCGGCAATTTTAATTGCGCCAGGGATTGCCTTTTCTATAGTAAATTATTCAAAAAATAATTTTCTACTGTCTCAAATTTGAATTACGCCAGGGATTGCCTTTTCTATAGTAAATTATTCAAAAAATAATTTTTTACTGTCGCAAATTTTAAGTGCGCCAGGGATTGCCTTTTCTATAGTAAATTATTCAAAAAATAATTTTCTACTGTCGCAAATTTTAATTACGCCAGGGATTGCCTTTTCTATAGTAAATTATTCAAAAAATAATTTTCTACTGTCGCAAATTTTAATTGCGCCAGGGATTGCCTTTTCTATAGTAAATTTCTCACAAAATAATTTTCAACTGTCGCAAATTTTAATTACGCCAGTATTGCCTTTTCTATAGTAAATTATTCAAAAAATAATTTTTTACTGTCGCAAATTTTAATTGCGCCAGGGATTGCCTTTTCTATAGTAAATTATTCAAAAAATAATTTTATACTGTCGCAAATTTTAATTGCGCCAGGGATTGCCTTTTCTACAGTAAATTATTCAAAAAATAATTTTTTACTATCGCAAGTTTTAATTGCGCCAGGGATTGCCTTTTCTATAGTAAATTATTCAAAAAATAATTTTTTACTGTCGCAAATTTTAAGTGTGCCAGGGATTGCCTTTTCTATAGTAAATTTTGCAAAAAATAATTTTCTACTGTCGCAAATTTTAATTACGCCAGGGATTGCCTTTTCTATAGTAAATTATTCAAAAAATAATTTTCTACTGTCGCAAATTTTAAGTGCGCCAGGGATTGCCTTTTCTATAGTAAATTATTCAAAAAATAATTTTATACTGTCGCAAATTTTAAGTGCGCCAGGGATTGCCTTTTCTATAGTAAATTATTCAAAAAATAATTTTCTACTGTCGCAAATTTTAATTACGCCAGGGATTGCCTTTTCTATAGTAAATTATTCAAAAAATAATTTTCTACTGTCGCAAATTTTAATTGCGCCAGGGATTGCCTATTCTATAGTAAATTATTCAAAAAATAATTTTGTACTGTCGCAAATTTTAATTACGCCAGGGATTGCCTTTTCTATAGTAAATTATTCAAAAAATAATTTTCTACTGTCGCAAATTTTAATTGCGCCAGGGATTGCCTTTTCTATAGTAAATTATTCAAAAAATAATTTACTACTGTCGCAAATTTTAATTGCGCCAGGGATTGCCTTTTCTATAGTAAATTATTCAAAAAATAATTTTCAACTGTCGCAAATTTTAAATACGCCAGGGATTGCCTTTTCTATAGTAAATTATTCAAAAAATAATTTTCTACTGTCGCAAATTTTAATTACGCCAGGGATTGCCTTTTCTATAGTAAATTATTCAAAAAATAATTTTCTACTGTCGCAAATTTTAATTGCGCCAGGGATTGCCTTTTCTATAGTAAATTATTCAAAAAATAATTTTCTACTGTCGCAAATTTTAATTGCGCCAGGGATTGCCTTTTCTATAGTAAATTTTTCAAAAAATAATTTTTTACTGTCGCAAATTTTAATTACGCCAGGGATTGCCTTTTCTATAGTAAATTATTCAAAAAATAATTTTTTACTGTCGCAAATTTTAAGTGCGCCAGGGATTGCCTTTTCTATAGTAAATTTTGCAAAAAATAATTTTCTACTGTCCCAAATTTTAATTACGCCAGGGATTGCCTTTTCTATAGTAAATTATTCAAAAAATAATTTTCTACTGTCGCAAATTTTAACTACGCCATGGATTGCCTTTTCTATAGTAAATTATTCAAAAAATAGTTTTCAACTGTCGCAAATTTTAAGTGCGCCAGGGATTGCCTTTTCTATAGTAAATTATTCAAAAAATAATTTTCTACTGTCGCAAATTTTAATTACGCCAGGGATTGCCTTTTCTATAGTAAATTATTCAAAAAATAATTTTCTACTGTCGCAAATTTTAATTGCGCCAGGGATTGCCTTTTCTATAGTAAATTATTCAAAAAATAATTTTCTACTGTCGCAAATTTTAATTACGCCAGGGATTGCCTTTTCTATAGTAAATTATTCAAAAAATAATTTTTTACTGTCGCAAATTTTAAGTGCGCCAGGGATTGCCTTTTCTATAGTAAATTATTCAAAAAATAATTTTCTACTGTCGCAAATTTTAATTACGCCAGGGATTGCCTTTTCTATAGTAAATTATTCAAAAAATAATTTTCTACTGTCGCAAATTTTAATTGCGCCAGGGATTGCCTTTTCTATAGTAAATTTCTCACAAAATAATTTTCAACTGTCGCAAATTTTAATTACGCCAGGGATTGCCTTTTCTATAGTAAATTATTCAAAAAATAATTTTTTACTGTCGCAAATTTTAATTGCGCCAGGGATTGCCTTTTCTATAGTAAATTATTCAAAAAATAATTTTCTACTGTCGCAAATTTTAATTGCGCCAGGGATTGCTTTTTATATAGTAAATTATTCAAGAAATAATTTTTTACTGTCGCAAATTTTGATTGCGCCAGGGATTGCCTTTTCTATAGTAAATTATTCAAAAAATAATTTTCAACTGTCGCATATTTTAATTGCGCCAGGGATTGCCTCTTCTATAGTAAATTATTCAAAAAATAATTTTCTACTGTCGCAAATTTTAATTACGCCAGGGATTGCCTTTTCTATAGTAAATTATTCAAAAAATAATTTTCTACTGTCGCAAATTTTAATTACGCCAGGGATTGCCTTTTATATAGTAAATTATTCAAAAAATAATTTTCTACTGTCGCAAATTTTAATTACGCCAGGGATTGCCTTTTCTATAGTAAATTATTCAAAAAATAATTTTATACTATCGCAAATTTTAATTACGCCAGGGATTGCCTTTTATATAGTAAATTATTCAAAAAATAATTTTCTACTGTCGCAAATTTTAATTACGCCAGGGATTGCCTTTTCTATAGTAAATTATTCAAAAAATAATTTCCTACTGTCGCAAATTTTAATTGCGCCAGGGATTGCCTTTTCTATAGTAAATTATTCAAAAAATAATTTTCTACTGTCGCAAATTTTAATTGCGCCAGGGATTGCCTTTTCTATAGTAAATTTTTCAAAAAATAATTTTTTACTGTCGCAAATTTTAATTACGCCAGGGATTGCCTTTTCTATAGTAAATTATTCAAAAAATAATTTTTTACTGTCGCAAATTTTAAGTGCGCCAGGGATTGCCTTTTCTATAGTAAATTTTGCAAAAAATAATTTTCTATTGTCGCAAATTTTAATTACGCCAGGGATTGCCTTTTCTATAGTAAATTATTCAAAAAATAATTTTCTACTGTCGCAAATTTTAATTACGCCATGGATTGCCTTTTCTATAGTAAATTATTCAAAAAATAATTTTCAACTGTCGCAAATTTTAATTACGCCAGGGATTGCCTTTTCTACAGTAAATTATTCAAAAAATAATTTTTTACTGTCGCAAATTTTAAGTGCGCCAGGGATTGCCTTTTCTATAGTAAATTATTCAAAAAATAATTTTCTACTGTCGCAAATTTTAATTACGCCAGGGATTGCCTTTTCTATAGTAAATTATTCAAAAAATAATTTTCTACTGTCGCAAATTTTAATTGCGCCAGGGATTGCCTTTTCTATAGTAAATTTCTCACAAAATAATTTTCAACTGTCGCAAATTTTAATTACGCCAGGGATTGCCTTTTCTATAGTAAATTATTCAAAAAATAATTTTTTACTGTCGCAAATTTTAATTGCGCCAGGGATTGCCTTTTCTATAGTAAATTATTCAAAAAATAATTTTATACTGTCGCAAATTTTAATTGCGCCAGGGATTGCCTTTTCTACAGTAAATTATTCAAAAAATAATTTTTTACTATCGCAAGTTTTAATTGCGCCAGGGATTGCCTTTTCTATAGTAAATTATTCAAAAAATAATTTTTTACTGTCGCAAATTTTAAGTGCGCCAGGGATTGCCTTTTTATAGTAAATTTTGCAAAAAATAATTTTCTACTGTCGCAAATTTGAATTACGCCAGGGATTGCCTTTTCTATAGTAAATTATTCAAAAAATAATTTTCTACTGTCGCAAATTTTAATTGCGCCAGGGATTGCTTTTTAATATAGTAAATTATTCAAGAAATAATTTTTTACTGTCGCAAATTTTGATTGCGCCAGGGATTGCCTTTTCTATAGTAAATTATTCAAAAAATAATTTTCAACTGTCGCAAATTTTAATTGCGCCAGGGATTGCCTTTTCTATAGTAAATTATTCACAAAATAATTTTCTACTGTCGCAAATTTTAATTACGCCAGGGATTGCCTTTTCTATAGTAAATTATTCAAAAAATAATTTTCTACTGTCGCAAATTTTAATTACGCCAGGGATTGCCTTTTATATAGTAAATTATTCAAAAAATAATTTTCTACTGTCGCAAATTTTAATTACGCCAGGGATTGCCTTTTCTATAGTAAATTATTCAAAAAATAATTTTGTACTATCGCAAATTTTAATTACGCCAGGGATTGCCTTTTATATAGTAAATTTCTCACAAATTAATTTCTTACTGTCGCAAATTTTAAATACGCCAGGGATTGCCTTTTCTATAGTAAATTATTCAAAAAATAATTTTCAACTGTCGCAAATTTTAATTACGCCAAGGATTGCCTTTTCTATAGTAAATTTCTCACAAAATAATTTTCAACTGTCGCAAATTTTAATTACGCCAGGGATTGCCTTTTCTATAGTAAATTATTCAAAAAATAATGTTTTACTGTCGCAAATTTTAATTGCGCCAGGGATTGCCTTTTCTATAGTAAATTATTCAAAAAATAATTTTATACTGTCGCAAATTTTAATTGCGCCAGGGATTGCCTTTTCTACAGTAAATTATTCAAAAAATAATTTTTTACTATCGCAAGTTTTAATTGCGCCAGGGATTGCCTTTTCTATAGTAAATTATTCAAAAAATAATTTTATACTGTCGCAAATTTTAACTACGCCAGGGATTGCCTTTTCTATAGTAAATTATTCAAAAAATAATTTTCTACTGTCGCAAATTTTAATTGCGCCAGGGATTGCCTTTTCTATAGTAAATTATTCAAAAAATAATTTTCTACCGTCGCAAATTTTAATTGCGCCAGGGATTGCCTTTTCTATAGTAAATTATTCAAAAAATAATTTTCAACTATCGCAAATTTTAAATACGCCAGGGATTGCCTTTTCTATAGTAAATTATTCAAAAAATAATTTTCTACTGTCGCAAATTTTAATTACGCCAGGGATTGCCTTTTCTATAGTAAATTATTCAAAAAATAATTTTCTACTGTCGCAAATTTTAATTTCGCCAGGGATTGCCTTTTCTATAGTAAATTATTCAAAAAATAATTTTTTACTGTCGCAAATTTTAAGTGCGCCAGGGATTGCCTTTTCTATAGTAAATTATTCAAAAAATAATTTTCTACTGTCGCAAATTTTAATTACGCCAGGGATTGCCTTTTCTATAGTAAATTATTCAAAAAATAATTTTCTACTATCGCAAATTTTAATTGCGCCAGGGATTGCCTTTTCTATAGTAAATTATTCAAAAAATAATTTTTTACTGTCGCAAATTTTAAGTGCGCCAGGGATTGCCTTTTCTATAGTAAATTATTCAAAAAATAATTTTCTACTGTCGCAAATTTTAATTACGCCAGGGATTGCCTTTTCTATAGTAAATTATTCAAAAAATAATTTTTTACTGTCGCAAATTTTAATTGCGCCAGGGATTGCCTTTTCTATAGTAAATTATTCAAAAAATAATTTTATACTGTCGCAAATTTTAATTGCGCCAGGGATTGCCTTTTCTACAGTAAATTATTCAAACAATAATTTTTTAATATCGCAAGTTTTAATTGCGCCAGGGATTGCCTTTTCTATAGTAAATTATTCAAAAAATAATTTTTTACTGTCGCAAATTTTAAGTGCGCCAGGGATTGCCTTTTTATAGTAAATTTTGCAAAAAATAATTTTCTACTGTCGCAAATTTTAATTACGCCAGGGATTGCCTTTTCTATAGTAAATTATTCAAAAAATAATTTTTCTACTGTCGCAAATTTTAATTGCGCCAGGGATTGCTTTTTAATATAGTAAATTATTCAAGAAATAATTTTTTACTGTCGCAAATTTTGATTGCGCCAGGGATTGCCTTTTCTATAGTAAATTATTCAAAAAATAATTTTCAACTGTCGCAAATTTTAATTGCGCCAGGGATTGCCTTTTCTATAGTAAATTATTCACAAAATAATTTTCTACTGTCGCAAATTTTAATTACGCCAGGGATTGCCTTTTCTATAGT
>CAWVNZ010002353.1:17500-22500 GCA_963930735.1 Dioctria linearis | reverse complement strand
TTCCTCAAATTTTTTTTTTCTCATTTTTTTTTTTTTTTTTTTTTTTTTTTTTTTTTCTCAGATTTGTTTTTTTTGCTAATTCAGTTTTTTTTTTTTTTCTCAATTTTTTTTTCTCAAATTTTTTTTCTCAATTTTTTTTTTTTTTCTTCTCAAATTTTTTTTCTCAGATTTTTTTTTTTCTGATTTTTTTTTTTTTTCTGATTTTTTTTTTCTCAATTTTTTTTTTTTTTTTTTCTGATTTTTTTTCTCATTTTTTTTTTTTTTTTCTCAAATTTTTTTTTTTTTTCTCAAATTTTTTTTTTCAATTTTTTTTTTTTTTTTTTTTTTTTTTTCACAGATTTTTTTTTTCTCAAATTTTTTTTTTTTTTTCTCAATTTGTTTTTTTTTGCTAATTCAGATTTTTTTTTTCCTCATATTTTTTTTTTTCTCAATTTTTTTTTTTTTTTTTTTTTTTCTCAAATTTTTTTTTTTTCCCAAATTTTTTTTTTTTTTTTCTGATTTTTTTTCTCAATTTTTTTTTTTTTTTCTCAAATTTTTTTTTTTTTTTTCTCAAATTTTTTTTTTCAAATTTTTTTTTTTTTTTTTTTTTTTTCTTTTTTTTTTGCTAATTTAGTTTTTTTTTTTTTTCTCAATTTTTTTTTCTCAAATTTTTTTTCTCAATTTTTTTTTCTGATTTTTTTTTTCTCAAATTTTTTTTTTTTTTTTTTCTCAAAATTTTTTTTTTCTCAATTTTTTTTTTTTTTTTCTCAAAAATTTTTTTTTTCTCAAAATTTTTTTTTTTTTTTTTCTCAAATTTTTTTTTTCTGATTTTTTTTCTCAATTTTTTTTTTTTCTCAAATTTTTTTTTTTCTCATTTTTTTTTTTTTTTTTTTCTCAGATTTTTTTTTTCTCAATTTTTTTTTTCTCAAATTTTTTTTTTTCTCAATTTTTTTTTTTGCTAATTCAGATTTTTTTTTCCTCAAATTTTTTTTTCTCAATTTTTTTTTTTTTTTGCTAAGTCAGATTTTTTTTTTTCCTCAAATTTTTTTTTTCTCAATTTTTTTTCTCAATTTTTTTTTTCTGATTTTTTTTTTTTTCTCAAATTTTTTTTCTCAGATTTTTTTTGATTTTTTTTTTTTTTTCTCAAATTTTTTTTTTTTTTTTCTCAAAATTTTTTTTTTTTTTTTCTCAAATTTTTTATTTTTTTTTTCTCAGATTTTTTTTTTTTCAATTTTTTTTTTTTGCTAATTCAGATTTTTTTTTTTTTCTCAAATTTTTTTTTTTTGCTAATTCAGATTTTTTTTTTCCTCAATTTTTTTTTTTTCTCAATTTTTTTTTTTTTTTTTTTTTCTCAGATTTTTTTTTTTTTTTTGCTAATTCATTTTTTTTTTTTTTTTCTCAAATTTTTTTTTTCAATTTTTTTTTTTTCAGATTTTTTTTTTCTCAAATTTTTTTTTTCTCAAATTTTTTTTCTCAATTTTTTTTTTTTTCTCAAAATTTTTTTTTCTCAAATTTTTTTTTTTTTTTGCTAATTCAGTTTTTTTTTTTTTTTGATTTTTTTTTCTGATTTATTTTTTTTTCAATTTTTTTTTTTTTTTTTTTTGCTAATTCAGTTTTTTTTCTGATTTTTTTTTCTCAAATTTATTTTTTTTTTTCTCAAATTTTTTTTTTTGCTAATTCAGTTTTTTTTTCTGATTTTTTTTTTCTAATTTTTTTTTGCTAATTCAGATTTTTTTTTTCCTCAAATTTTTTTTTTTTCTCAAATGTTTTTTTTTTTTTGCTAATTCAGATTTTTTTTTTCCTCAAATTTTTTTTTTTTTTTCTCAAATTTTTTATTTTTTTTCTGATTTTTTTTTCTCAATTTTTTTTTGCTAATTCAGATTTTTTTTTTTTTCTCAAATTTTTTTTCTCAAATTTTTTTTTTTTTTTTCTCAAATTTTTTTTTTCTCAAATTTTTTTTCTCAGATTTTTTTTTTCTCAAATTTTTTTTTTCTCAAATTTTTTTTCTCAATTTTTTTTTTTTTTTTTTCTCAAAATTTTTTTTTTCTCAAATTTTTTTTTTTTTTTTGCTAATTCAGTTTTTTTTTTTTTTTTTGATTTTTTTTTCTGATTTATTTTTTTTCAATTTTTTTTTTTTTTTTTTTTTGCTAATTCAGTTTTTTTTCTGATTTTTTTTTCTCAATTTTTTTTTTTTTTTTCTCAAATTTTTTTTTTTGCTAATTCAGTTTTTTTTTCTGATTTTTTTTTTCTAATTTTTTTTTGCTAATTCAGATTTTTTTTTTCCTCAAATTTTTTTTTTTTTTCTCAAATGTTTTTTTTTTGCTAATTCAGATTTTTTTTTTCCTCAAATTTTTTTTTTTTTTTCTCAAATTTTTTATTTTTTTTCTGATTTTTTTTTCTCAATTTTTTTTTGCTAATTCAGATTTTTTTTTTTTCTCAATTTTTTTATTTTTTTTCTGATTTTTTCTTCTCAATTTTTTTTGCTAATTCAGATTTTTTTTTTTTCTCAAATTTTTTTTTTTCTCAAATTTTTTTTTCTCAAAATATTTTTTTTTTTTCTCAATTTTTTTTTTTTTTTTCTCAGATTTTTTTTTTTTTCTGATTTTTTTTTCCTCAAAAATTTTTTTTTTCTCAATTTTTTTTTTTTTTCTCAAAATTTTTTTTTTTTTTTTTTTCTGATTTTTTTTTTTCTCAAATTTTTTTTTTTCTCAAATTTTTTTTTTCTCAAATTTTTTTTTTTCTCAAATTTTTTTTCTCAATTTTTTTTTTTTTCTCAAATTTTTTTTTTTTTTTTTTTTCTAAATTTTTTTTTTCTCAATTTTTTTTTTTGCTAATTCAGATTTTTTTTTTTTTTCTCAAATTTTTTTTCTCAATTTTTTTTTTTCTGATTTTTTTTTTTTTGCTAATTCAGTTTTATTTTTCTGATTTTTTTTTTCTCAATTTTTTTTTTTCTCAAAATTTTTTTTTTCTCAATTTTTTTTGCTAATTCAGATTTTTTTTTTTTTTTTCTGATTTTTTTTTTTTTTTTTTTTTTTTTTTTTCTTTTTCTCAAATTTTTTTCTCAATTTTTTTTTTTTTTCTCAAATTTTTTTTTTCTCAATTTTTTTTTTCTCAATTTTTTTTTTTTCTCAAATTTTTTTTTTCTCAAAATTTTTTTTTCTCAATTTTTTTTTTCTCAAATTTTTTTTCTCAATTTTTTTTTTTTTTTCTCAAATTTTTTTTTTTTTTTTTTTTTTTTTTTTTTTCTCAAATTTTTTTTTTCTCAAATTTTTTTTTTTTTTTCTCAAATTTTTTTTTTTTTTTTTTTTTTTTTTTTTTTTTTTTTTTTTTTTTTTTTTTTTTTTTTTTTTTTTTTTTTTTTTTTTTTCTAAATTTTTTTTTTTCTCAAAATTTTTTTTTTCTCAAATTTTTTTTTTTTTTTTTTTCTCAAAATTTTTTTTTTCTCAATTTTTTTTTTTTTCTCAATTTTTTTTTTCTCAAATTTTTTTTTTTTTTTCTCAGATTTTTTTTTCTCAAATTTTTTTTTTTCTCAAAATTTTTTTTTCTCAATTTTTTTTTTTTTTTCTCAATTTTTTTTTTGATTTTTTTTTTTCCTCAAAATTTTTTTTTTTTCTCAAATTTTTTTTCTCAATTTTTTTTTTTTTTCTCAAATTTTTTTTTTTTTCTAATTTTTTTTTTTTTTTTTTTTTTTTTTCTCAAATTTTTTTTTTCTCAAATTTTTTTTCTCAATTTTTTTTTTCTCAATTTTTTTTTTTATTTTTTTTTTTTTTTTTTTTTTTTTATTTTTTTTATTATTTTTTTTTTCTCAGATTTTTATTTTTTTTTTTTTTTTCTCAATTTTTTTTTCTCAAATTTTTTTTTCTCAAAATTTTTTTTTTCTCAAATTTTTTTTTTTTTTTTTCTCAAAATTTTTTTTTTTTCAATTTTTTTTTTTTTCTCAAATTTTTTTTTTTTTCTCAAAATTTTTTTTTCTCAATTTTTTTTTTCTCAAATTTTTTTTTTTTTTTTTCTCAAATTTTTTTTTTCTCAAAATTTTTTTTTCTCAAATTTTTTTTTTTTTTTTTTTTTTTTTTTTTTTTTTTTCTCAAATTTTTTTTTTTTTTTCTCAGATTTTTTTTTTCTCAATTTTTTTTTTGCTAATTTAGATTTTTTTTTTTTCTCAAATTTTTTTTCTGATTTTTTTTTTTTTTGATAATTCAGTTTTTTTTTTCTGATTTTTTTTTTTTCTCAATTTTTTTTTTTCTCAAATTTTTTTTTTTTTCTCAATTTTTTTTTTTGCTAATTCAGATTTTTTTTTCTCAATTTTTTTTTTTCTGATTTTTTTTTTTTTTTTTTTTTTTTTTTTTCTTTTTCTCAAATTTTTTTCTCAATTTTTTTTTTTTTTTTTTTTTTTTTTTTTTTTCTCAAATTTTTTTTTTCTCAATTTTTTTTTTTCTCAAAAATTTTTTTTTTTCTCAAATTTTTTTTTTCTCAAAATTTTTTTTTCTCAAATTTTTTTTTTTTTTTCTCAATTTTTTTTTTGATTTTTTTTTTCCTCAAAATTTTTTTTTTCTCAAATTTTTTTTCTCAATTTTTTTTTTCTCAGATTTTTTTTTTTTTCCCAAATTTTTTTTCTCAAATTTTTTTTTTTCTCAATTTTTTTTTTTGATTCTTTTTATTCTGATTTTTTTTTTCTCAATTTTTTTTTTCCTCAAATTTTTTTTTTTTTTCTCAAATTTTTTTTTTTTT
The DNA here is from genome assembly GCA_963930735.1 of Dioctria linearis. Taxonomy (NCBI): domain Eukaryota; kingdom Metazoa; phylum Arthropoda; class Insecta; order Diptera; family Asilidae; genus Dioctria; species Dioctria linearis. The sequence goes on along the minus strand of CAWVNZ010002353.1, from coordinate 17,793 downwards.
TTCTCAAATTTTTTTTTTTTTTTTCTGATTTTTTTTTTTTTTCTTAATTTTTTTTTTTCTCAAATTTTTTTTTTCTCAAATTTTTTTTCTCAATTTTTTTTTTCTCAAATTTTTTTTTTTTTTTTTTTTTTTTTTTTTTTTTTTTTTTTTTTTTTCTAAATTTTTTTTTTCTCAAATTTTTTTTTTTTTTTTCTCAAATTTTTTTTCTCAATTTTTTTTTTTCTCAAATTTTTTTTTTTTTTCTTAATTTTTTTTTTCTCAAATTTTTTTTTTTTTTTTTCTCAAATTTTTTT
>CAWVNZ010002353.1:5000-10000 GCA_963930735.1 Dioctria linearis | reverse complement strand
TTTTTCTCAGATTTTTTTTTTTTTTTTTTTTCTGATTTTTTTTTTCTCAAATTTTTTTTTTTTTTCTCAAATTTTTTTTCTCAATTTTTTTTTTTTCTCAATTTTTTTTTTCTCAAATTTTTTTTTTTTTTTTTTTCTCAATTTTTTTTTCTCAAAATTTTTTTTTTTTTTTCTCAAATTTTTTTTTTTTTTTTCTGATTTTTTTTCTCAATTTTTTTTTTTTTTCTCAAATTTTTTTTTTTTTCTCAAAATTTTTTTTTTTTTTTTTTTTCTCAAATTTTTTTTTCTCAATTTTTTTTTTTCTCAAAATTTTTTTTTTCTCAAATTTTTTTCTCATTTTTTTTTTTTTTCTCATTTTTTTTTTTTTTCTCAAATTTTTTTTTTTTTGCTAATTCAGATTTTTTTTTTCCTCAAATTTTTTTTTTCTCAATTTTTTTTTTTTTTTTTTTTTTTTGCTAATTCAGTTTTTTTTTTGTCTCAATTTTTTTTCTCAAATTTTTTTTCTCAATTTTTTTTTTTCTGATTTTTTTTTTTTCTCAAATTTTTTTTCTCAGATTTTTTTTTTGATTTTTTTTTTTCTCAAATTTTTTTTTTTTTTCTCAAATTTTTTTTTTTTTTTTTCTCAAATTTTTTTTTTTCTCAGATTTTTTTTTTCAATTTTTTTTTTTTGCTAATTCAGATTTTTTTTTTTTCCTCAAATTTTTTTTTTTCTGAATTTTTTTTTTTTTTCTCAAATTTTTTTTTTCTCAAAATTTTTTTTCTCAAATTTTTTTTTTCTCATTTTTTTTTTTTTTTTTTTTTCAGATTTTTTTTTTTCAATTTTTTTTTTCTCAAATTTTTTTTTTTTTTTCTCAATTTTTTTTTTTTTGCTAATTCAGATTTTTTTTTCCTCAAATTTTTTTTTTCTCAATTTTTTTTTTTTTTTTTTTTTTTTTTTTTTTTTGCTAATTTAGTTTTTTTTTTTCTCAATTTTTTTTTTCTGATTTTTTTTTCTCAAAATTTTTTTTTTCTCAATTTTTTTTTTCTCAAATTTTTTTTTTTTTTCTCAAAATTTTTTTTTTCTCAAAATTTTTTTTTTTCTCAAATTTTTTTTTTCTGATTTTTTTTCTCAATTTTTTTTTCTCATTTTTTTTTTTTTTTTTTTTTTTTTTTCTCAGATTTTTTTTTTCTCAATTTTTTTTTTTTCTCAAATTTTTTTTTTTTTTTCTCAATTTTTTTTTTTTTTGCTAATTCAGATTTTTTTTTTTCCTCAAATTTTTTTTTTTCTCAATTTTTTTTTTTTTTTTTGCTAAGTCAGATTTTTTTTTTTCTCAAATTTTTTTTTTCTCAATTTTTTTTCTTTTTTTTTTTTTTTTTTTTTGCTAATTCAGTTTTTTTTTCTCAAATTTTTTTTCTCAATTTTTTTTCTGATTTTTTTTTTTTCTCAAATTTTTTTTCTCAGATTTTTTTTGATTTTTTTTTCTCAAATTTTTTTTTTTTTTTCTCAAATTTTTTTTTTTTTTTTCTCAGATTTTTTTTTTTCAATTTTTTTTTTTTGCTAATTCAGATTTTTTTTTTCTCAATTTTTTTTTTTTTTTTGCTAATTCAGATTTTTTTTTTCCTCAAATTTTTTTTTTTCTATTTTTTTTTTTTCTGATTTTTTTTTTTTTTCTCAAATTTTTTTTTCAATTTTTTTTTTCTCAGATTTTTTTTTTTTTTTTCTCAAATTTTTTTTCTCAGATTTTTTTTTTTTTTTTGATTTTTTTTTTTTTCTCAAATTTTTTTTCTCAATTTTTTTTTTTTTTTTTTTTCTCAAAATTTTTTTTTTCTCAATTTTTTTTTTCTCAAATTTTTTTTTTTTTTTTTTTCTCAAATTTTTTTTTTTTTCTCAACTTTTTTTTTTTTTGCTAATTCAGATTTTTTTTTTTTCCTCAAATTTTTTTTTTTTTTTTTTTTTTTTTTTTTTTTGATTTTTTTTTTTTTTTGCTAATTCAGTTTTTTTTTTTTTTCTCAATTTTTTTTTCTCAAATTTTTTTTCTCAATTTTTTTTTCTGATTTTTTTTTTTCTCAAATTTTTTTTTCTCAGATTTTTTTTTTTTTTTTTTTCTGATTTTTTTTTTCTCAAAATTTTTTTTTTTTTTTTCTCAAATTTTTTTTCTCAATTTTTTTTTTTTTTTTATTTTTTTTTTTCTCAAATTTTTTTTTTTTTTTTCTCAATTTTTTTTTCTCAAATTTTTTTTTTTTTCTCAAAATTTTTTTTTTTTTTTTTTTTTTTTTTTTTTTTTTTTTTTTTTTTTTTTTTTTTTTTTTTTTTTTTCTAAATTTTTTTTTCTCAATTTTTTTTTTCTCAAATTTTTTTTTTTTCTCAAATTTTTTTTTCTCAAAATTTTTTTTTTCTCAAATTTTTTTTTTTTTTTTTCTCAAAAATTTTTTTTTCTCAATTTTTTTTTTTTTTTCTCAAATTTTTTTTTTTTCTGATTTTTTTTTTTCTCAGATTTTTTTATTTTTTTTTTTTTTCTTAATTTTTTTTTTCTCAAATTTTTTTTTTTCTCAATTTTTTTTTTTTTTTTTTGTTCTCAAAATTTTTTTTTTTTCTCAATTTTTTTTTTTTTTTCTCAAATTTTTTTTTTTTTTTTTTTTTATTTCTCAAATTTTTTTTTTTTTCTGATTTTTTTTTCAATTTTTTTTTTTTCTCAGATTTTTTTTTTTTTCTGATTTTTTTTTTCAATTTTTTTTTTTTTCTCAGATTTTTTTTTTTTTTTTTTTCAAATTTTTTTTCTCAAATTTTTTTTTTTTTTTTCTCAAATTTTTTTTTTCTCATTTTTTTTTTGATTCTTTTTATTCTGATTTTTTTTTCTCAATTTTTTTTTTTTTCCTCAAATTTTTTTTTTTTTTTCTCAAATTTTTTTTTTTTTTTTCTCAAATTTTTTTTTCTCAAAAATTTTTTTTTTCTCAATTTTTTTTTTCTCAATTTTTTTTTTTTTTTTTTGCTAATTCAGATTTTTTTTTTCCTCAATTTTTTTTTTTCTCAAATTTTTTTTTTTTTTTTGCTAATTCAGATTTTTTTTTCCTCAAATATATTTTTTTTTCTCAAATTTTTTTTTTTCTCAAATTTTTTTTTTTTAAATTTTTTTTTTTTTTGTCTCAATTTTTTTTTTTTTTTTTATTTTTTTGCTAATTCAGTTTTTTTTTTTTTCTCAATTTTTTTTTTTTTGCTAATTCAGATTTTTTTTTTCCTCAAATTTTTTTTTTTTTTTTTTTTTTTTTTTTTTTTTCTGATTTTTTTTTTTTGCTAATTCAGTTTTTTTTTTTTTTCTCAATTTTTTTTTCTCAAATTTTTTTTTCTCAATTTTTTTTTTTTTTTTTTTTTTTTTTTTTTTTTTTTTTCTGATTTTTTTTTTTTTTTTTGATTTTTTTTCTCAAATTTTTTTTTTTTTTTTCTCAAATTTTTTTTCTCAATTTTTTTTTTTTTTTTTTTTTTTTTTTTTTTTTTTTTTTTTTTTTTTTTTTTTTTTTTTTTTTTTTTTTTTTTTCTCAAAATTTTTTTTTTCTCAATTTTTTTTTTCTGAAATTTTTTTTTTTTTTTCTCAAAATTTTTTTTTTTTTTTTTTCTGATTTTTTTTCTCAATTTTTTTTTTTTCTCAAATTTTTTTTTTTTTTTTCTCAAATTTTTTTTTCTCAAAATTTTTTTTTTCTCAATTTTTTTTTTTTTTTTTTTTTCTCATTTTTTTTTTCTCAGATTTTTTTTTTCTCAGATTTTTTTTTTTTCAATTTTTTTTTTGCTAATTCAGATTTTTTTTTTCTCAAATTTTTTTTTTTTTTTTGCTAATTCAGATTTTTTTTTCCTCAAATTTTTTTTTTTCTATTTTTTTTTTTTTTGATTTTTTTTTTTTTTTCTCAAATTTTTTTTTCAATTTTTTTTTTTCTCAGATTTTTTTTTTTTTTTTCTCAAATTTTTTTTCTCAGATTTTTTTTTTTTTTTTTGTTTTTTTTTTTTTGATTTTTTTTTTTTCTCAAATTTTTTTTTTTTTTCTCAAATTTTTTTTCTCAATTTTTTTTTTTTTTTTTTCTCAAAATTTTTTTTTTTCTCAATTTTTTTTTTCTCAAATTTTTTTTTTTTTTTTTTTGCTAATTCAGATTTTTTTTTTCCTCAAATTTTTTTTTTTTTTTTTTTTTTTTTTTTTTTTTTTTTTTTTTTTTTTTTTTTCTCAATTTTTTTTTCTCAAATTTTTTTTCTCAATTTTTTTTTTCTGATTTTTTTTTTTCTCAAATTTTTTTTCTCAGATTTTTTTTTTTTTTTTTTTTCTGATTTTTTTTTTTCTCAAATTTTTTTTTTTTTCTCAAATTTTTTTTCTCAATTTTTTTTTTTTTCTCAATTTTTTTTTTCTCAAATTTTTTTTTTTTTTTTTTCTCAATTTTTTTTTCTCAAATTTTTTTTTTTTTTTTTCTCAAATTTTTTTTTTTTTTTTCTGATTTTTTTTCTCAATTTTTTTTTTTTTTCTCAAATTTTTTTTTTTTTCTCAAAATTTTTTTTTTTTTTTTTTTTCTCAAATTTTTTTTTCTCAATTTTTTTTTTTCTCAAAATTTTTTTTTTCTCAAATTTTTTTCTCATTTTTTTTTTTTTTTCTCATTTTTTTTTTTTTTCTCAAATTTTTTTTTTTTTTGCTAATTCAGATTTTTTTTTTCCTCAAATTTTTTTTTTCTCAATTTTTTTTTTTTTTTTTTTTTTTTGCTAATTCAGTTTTTTTTTTTGTCTCAATTTTTTTTCTCAAATTTTTTTTCTCAATTTTTTTTTTTTCTGATTTTTTTTTTTTCTCAAATTTTTTTTCTCAGATTTTTTTTTTGATTTTTTTTTTTCTCAAATTTTTTTTTTTTTTTTCTCAAATTTTTTTTTTTTTTTTTTCTCAAATTTTTTTTTTTCTCAGATTTTTTTTTTTCAATTTTTTTTTTTGCTAATTCAGATTTTTTTTTTTTCCTCAAATTTTTTTTTTTCTGAATTTTTTTTTTTTTTTCTCAAATTT
>CAWVNZ010002353.1:0-2500 GCA_963930735.1 Dioctria linearis | reverse complement strand
TTTTTTTTTTTTTTTCAAATTTTTTTTCTCAAATTTTTTTTTTTTTTTTCTCAAATTTTTTTTTTCTCATTTTTTTTTTTGATTCTTTTTATTCTGATTTTTTTTTCTCAATTTTTTTTTTTTCCTCAAATTTTTTTTTTTTTTTCTCAAATTTTTTTTTTTTTTTTTTCTCAAATTTTTTTTTCTCAAAAATTTTTTTTTTCTCAATTTTTTTTTTCTCAATTTTTTTTTTTTTTTTTTTTGCTAATTCAGATTTTTTTTTTCCTCAATTTTTTTTTTCTCAAATTTTTTTTTTTTTTTTGCTAATTCAGATTTTTTTTTCCTCAAATATATTTTTTTTTCTCAAATTTTTTTTTTTCTCAAATTTTTTTTTTTTAAATTTTTTTTTTTTTGTCTCAATTTTTTTTTTTTTTTTATTATTTTTTTGCTAATTCAGTTTTTTTTTTTTTCTCAATTTTTTTTTTCTCAATTTTTTTTTTTTTGCTAATTCAGATTTTTTTTTTCCTCAAATTTTTTTTTTCTCAATTTTTTTTTTTTTTTTTTTTTTTTTTTTTTTTTTTTTTTTTTTTTTTTTTTTTTTTTTTTTTTTTTTTTTTTTTTTCTGATTTTTTTTTTTTGCTAATTCAGTTTTTTTTTTTTTTCTCAATTTTTTTTTCTCAAATTTTTTTCTCAATTTTTTTTTTTTTTTTTTTTTTTTTTTTTTTTTTTTTTGATTTTTTTTCTCAAATTTTTTTTTTTTTTTTCTCAAATTTTTTTTCTCAATTTTTTTTTTTTTTTTTTTTTTTTTTTTTTTTTTTTTTTTTTTTTTTTTTTTTTTTTTTTTTTCTCAAAATTTTTTTTTTCTCAATTTTTTTTTTTCTGAAATTTTTTTTTTTTTTCTCAAATTTTTTTTTTTTTTTTTTCTGATTTTTTTTCTCAATTTTTTTTTTTTTCTCAAATTTTTTTTTTTTTTTTCTCAAATTTTTTTTTCTCAAAATTTTTTTTTTCTCAATTTTTTCTCATTTTTTTTTTCTCAGATTTTTTTTTTCTCAGATTTTTTTTTTTTCAATTTTTTTTTTGCTAATTCAGATTTTTTTTTTCTCAAATTTTTTTTTTTTTTGCTAATTCAGATTTTTTTTTTCCTCAAATTTTTTTTTTCTATTTTTTTTTTTTTTTGATTTTTTTTTTTTTTTCTCAAATTTTTTTTTCAATTTTTTTTTTTCTCAGATTTTTTTTTTTTTTTTCTCAGATTTTTTTTTTTTTTTTGTTTTTTTTTTTTGATTTTTTTTTTTCTCAAATTTTTTTTTTTTTTCTCAAATTTTTTTTCTCAATTTTTTTTTTTTTTTTTTCTCAAAATTTTTTTTTTTCTCAATTTTTTTTTCTCAAATTTTTTTTTTTTTTTTTTTGCTAATTCAGATTTTTTTTTTTCCTCAAATTTTTTTTTTTTTTTTTTTTTTTTTTTTTTTTTTTTTTTTTTTTTTTTTTCTCAATTTTTTTTTCTCAAATTTTTTTTCTCAATTTTTTTTTTTCTGATTTTTTTTTTTCTCAAATTTTTTTTCTCAGATTTTTTTTTTTTTTTTTTTTCTGATTTTTTTTTTCTCAAATTTTTTTTTTTTTTCTCAAATTTTTTTTCTCAATTTTTTTTTTTTCTCAATTTTTTTTTTCTCAAATTTTTTTTTTTTTTTTTTTCTCAATTTTTTTTTCTCAAAATTTTTTTTTTTTTTTTCTCAAAATTTTTTTTTTTTTTTTCTGATTTTTTTTCTCAATTTTTTTTTTTTTTCTCAAATTTTTTTTTTTTCTCAAAATTTTTTTTTTTTTTTTTTCTCAAATTTTTTTTTCTCAATTTTTTTTTTTCTCAAAATTTTTTTTTTCTCAAATTTTTTTCTCATTTTTTTTTTTTTTTTCTCATTTTTTTTTTTTTTCTCAAATTTTTTTTTTTTTTGCTAATTCAGATTTTTTTTTTCCTCAAATTTTTTTTTTCTCAATTTTTTTTTTTTTTTTTTTTTTTGCTAATTCAGTTTTTTTTTTTGTCTCAATTTTTTTCTCAAATTTTTTTTCTCAATTTTTTTTTTTCTGATTTTTTTTTTTTCTCAAATTTTTTTTCTCAGATTTTTTTTTGATTTTTTTTTTTCTCAAATTTTTTTTTTTTTCTCAAATTTTTTTTTTTTTTTTTCTCAAATTTTTTTTTTTCTCAGATTTTTTTTTTTCAATTTTTTTTTTTGCTAATTCAGATTTTTTTTTTTTCCTCAAATTTTTTTTTTTCTGAATTTTTTTTTTTTTTTTCTCAAATTTTTTTTTTCTCAAAATTTTTTTTCTCAAATTTTTTTTTTCTCATTTTTTTTTTTTTTTTTTTTTCAGATTTTTTTTTTTCAATTTTTTTTTTTCTCAAATTTTTTTTTTTTTTTCTCAATTTTTTTTTTTTTTGCTAATTCAGATTTTTTTTTCCTCAAATTTTTTTTTTCTCAATTTTTTTTTTTTTTTTTTTTTTTTTTTTTTTGCTAATTTAGTTTTTTTTTTTCTC
>CAWVNZ010002352.1:0-35694 GCA_963930735.1 Dioctria linearis | reverse complement strand
CTCATGCCATCATGCAAAATCGAATTGGGACTCATCTCATTTGCATCTAAATACGATTTCATAGAGTGTAATGAGTTCTTGACTTTCTACACGCAGGAGGTGGTAGGTGGTATACAGATATGGTTTTTCGGGTCGCATAATGCCTATTTTTTTTAATTTGAGTTACAATTTGAAGCAGAATGGTGCGAGCTTTCCCTTTAATTATTTCACTGGAAATATTATTGACTCTACTAGGGGTTTTGTTGTGTCTTCATATTTTCACATAGATCACTGGTTATCCAGTGATAAGCTGGCTACTACTTCCGGATTATCGAACGTATCTGAATAGGTAAACTTTCATTGCTAGCAGTTGGGGACCATTCTAAGATTTTTTTTAAGATATGCTGACCAGTCTTGTAGAAATCCTTAAATTTTCGACTATGGGCTAGTTTATACGGTGCATTTCTACGTTTCGTGATGCTGTTTTGTGCAAGAAGAGAAAAACATTCTGAGCGTTAACACGGTATAGTTTTTGCATGTAGAGCACGAAAACAAGAGCAGTCCTTTATTCGCTTATTTCGTCGTCTATGACATTCTACTCTGGGTGCGGTTCACGTTGACTGAAAATTATTTGGACTGTTAATATTTTATTGAGCATTTAATAATAGGTTCCAAATCTCAAATTATAAAAAAACTATTTCTATTTTAGACATAAAGATGAGTTCTAGCAGTAAAGAAAATTTCGAAATGGCTTTTAGTTTAGAAAATGCTTACTCAAGCAGCGATAGTGAAGATAATTTAATTATCACGGGCTTACTAAGTGCTGCATCCGGCCTATCAAACTTTCAGGTACAAATGAGAAAGGAAGTGTTACGTGTGTCCGTAAAAAAAGCGAAGAAATAGCAGTCGCTCATTTAAATTTTTATCTTGTAAATTAAGAGCAGAGAACGCAGATGCTTACCGGTTCTATTTGCGCATGAATGAAGATATTTTCACCATTCTATACTGTCAGGTGTTGAAAAGGATTTGCAGCATCGAAATTCAGTACCTTAAGATTTCTGGCAACCAAAGTACCAAGTATGCAGTTTCAAACTTCAAAGCCTTTTTGAGCATTCACATCCCAATTACTTGTGATAAAAATTTGTAAAATAATTAATTAATTAAAAATACAACAATTACAGGCAACATTTCTAACCGTCAATGGTCCACTCTTCCGAATTAAAATTACAAATCACAATAATTACACACAATGATTCAAAACTTATGAATCATCCGATGTTAACAAATTTTCCTGAACTCCTCCAAGTGCAAACACAAGTGATGGTCACACGTACCGGCACAGCACGAACCGGCACAGCCAGGCAAAATATTTTTCTATAAAAACAAGTTAACTAATTCATATCACCCGGCACCGTCAGGGACCGACACGAAACGGAAACTTCATTGCCGGTCGCTATCGGTGGCTGGCTAGAAACCGGACCGGCATTTCTCGGTTGCTGGTCTAGTTGCGAACTTAACATGGGATCAGTTTTCTATAGTTAGCACGTGAAACCTCCCTTAACTAAAAGTTTTCTTTCCGTTCTTTGTCGGAATATGTGCGCAAAAATGCCGGTGGCAGTCGGTGCGTGCCTGTGTCGCTTTATACTGTGGCAGTAAGTGTGTATCTACCTTGAAAGAGAAATTGATAAAAATAGAAATTTTTTTGAACTCCCCCGAATGCATAGAAAACAAGTGAAATACAAATTGATAAAAACTTCATGATTGTGCGCGATTCTTGGTCGCTGTTCCGTGCCGGACCTCCATAGCTCCACTCATCTTCCGCTTTTACCGTTTTCGTGCGCAGCGCCAAAACCCTCGAGAATACTTCACAAGCCATGAAACAGACTCCCTCCCTACCGCATGCGAGGCCCAGCGTAGTCTTTACATTCTAAAATATTTGCAGTGTTCTTATGCAAAAGTGACAAAAGTTTGATTTGAATAGCTCCTTCGCCCTAAACTACTATTCATACAGAAAAATGTTGTTCTAATAATCTTAGGCTTGCTTTCTTATCTTCCGAACCGTAATAAAATTTTCATACCTTTCCTAACAAAATTATTTAAAAAAATTTATCTTAGCCAAATGACTCCGATTCCTCAAACAAAAATTCTCAGCTGAGTAATCATTGTAATGTCGCTGTGCCGTCATGGGATGCCGTGGGATGAAGATATCGAATGTAGCTGCCTACAGATTCGGACTACGGCTGCACATACACACTTGCAATTATCACTCAGCTGAGAGGTATTGAGCGCAAAATGGTAAAGTTACTTTGTACTCAAAACAATTTTATTATTTTGTTAAATAAGGTATATAGGGAAAGTAGCCCTTGGGAAGGTAAGGAATCAAGCTGTAAGTAACAAGAAGACTATTTTCCTGTATGGATAGTAGTTCAGGATCTGTAGCATATATAAAGTCAATGTTTGGCACTTTTCTATAAGTATCAATATAGAACATTTTAGAAAACGGACTCACAACGCACACATATAGATTTCTGTTTCATGGCTTGGGAAGTTATCGAGGGTTTTGGCAGCGCGCAAAAACCACACCATCTAAACTCGCTTTATATTGAATTTCGGGTAGAAACTCTTTCGCCTGTCTCCACGAAGTCTCTTAAATTACCTCTTGCTTCAATCTTCATCACTCGATCCAACATTTTTTTCCATTTCTATTGGAAAATGAGGGGTAGCCGTCTTATCAGTTCCACAAATATTTAAATTGGTGATTCGCATTGATATCGCGATGTATTTGTTTTACACCTTCTTTTTGTTGTTATTTATATTTTTTGTCTTCTTGTATTGATTATCTTCAGACTCTTTTCCTCTTGGGTTTCTTCTTTAATCTTTACCTCCTCACCCTTCTTTGTTCCCTCATATATCTATTTTTCTTCTGCTTCCTCTTTTTCTTCTCCTTCTTTTTTTTCTTATTCTCCTTCTTCTTCCTCTTCTTCTTTTTCTTCGTCTTCCTCTTCTTCTTCATCTTCTTCTTCTTCCTCTTCTTCTTCCATTTTGCCATTCTTACGATATTGTTAACTGTAGTATTATGTAAATGTTCATCCTAGAATGATATGGAAATTATAGTGCTTTCTGGTCTTCATAAAAGCTATCTTTACAATATTCACTCTGCTGTCGGTCCGTCCAGATTCAATAATAATTAGGTTTTATTACACCAGAGGCATCAGATGTGAAATATACACAATCCTTCGTCCTTACTAGAAAAATTCATGACGGGACTCTTAATCCTAGAACCCAAAAATAAACAGAAGAAATGCTTATGACAAGGCTCTTAATCTTAGAACCCAAAATTAAATTGGTGTCGAACCCAAAATTAAGGGCGGTATGCATTCGATGTTTTAACCATCTTATACTTAGCAATGCAAGCGGATTGATCTTATAAATTCTTAAGTCGCTATTGAGCTCAAAAGACGCTTCAGTCCTATATAGACTAAGCACATTTTGGGGTTTCAAAATTGAAACAGTTTACCATCGAACTTGAATGTCCGGAGAAGTCCTATAGCAAGAGTTTTGTCACAATGATTATTTTCATTTACAGAATTTCTATAGTCAGCCACGTAACTTATTACCCGGATGAAGGATGATTTTTCCACCTGGGAAGCAACTCCTCCCAATTTTTTTAATTGGATATTTTCTCAAATCCTGGACACATTGACGACCCAGCGCATTGTGACATTTATCTTCTTCACTTATTGATCATCCAATTTTGGTATAATAATGGTTAAAAATATTTTTCTATTACCTATAGCTTTTTTGAGAGGTTGTGTTTGCTGCCATTAACCTTCCCGTAGGCCAGTGAATAACCTTATCCGAATATACGGGTATTATTCCAGCAAGATACCTATGCAGTTTAGGCGTTTGATCTCCCACCTAAAGAGAGAAAGGCTAGAATGCCTTTCCGAGTATCTGTGCAGCTCCATATCTATTTTACTATTGAATTTAGTACATCTGCCGTGATGCTGAGGATTACCTTGAATAGTTCGTGCAGATATTAACTCTGCTCAGTCTATTTACCACTGCCTACCGAACTGTGATAATAATTTTCCTCTTGTAATTGTTATTTGCCATCAAAAGTTAGTCTTTATTCACACAATGCTCGCTGGAAGTCTCTTTGAAATATTTCCTGGTAAGGAGAGCACTGCACAGCACTTCACAGCCTCGCAAACTAGTCTTTTACTACTTAATTCTTTTTAGGGCGTGCCATCCTATTATTGTCTCTTATCCCACAAGCTTGAAAATTATTTATTTAATTAATTCTAGTAAAACTAACATGAAACATCAACAAAAATTAATACAGAAACACTCTACACTTATGAATATTTCATTACGACATAATGAGAACGACCTCATCAAAATGCATTAACTAAACTCCCCTGGATTACATTTCAAGCCAATTAAGGAAAATAATGAAGAAAATCCTCGGGAAATTCACGTGTTGCTCATATTATTGGATTCCCTAGAGAGAAAACCAGATTAGAGTTGTCCCCCCAAAAGCAGGGATACAAATACTGAATCCCCTAAACGTGCCAAATATTTGTAACACGAAAGATCAAGGAAAATTATTTATGACCTCTTCGAGTCTTATTAAAAATGATAAAAAATGATAGCGTGTTGTATCCCCTTTGATTATTTGGGCGTTTATATAAGAGCCGCTCATAAAAATCACATAAAAATTGGTGTGATGATTTCACTCAGATTATTGTAGCGCTACTGCTCTCAAAGTGCACCTTATTTCGGCTTCTGTGTAAACACACAAAGAGCAAAATAATTTGAAAGCGATTTTCGTCTGTCAAAATTTGATGGTAAGTCGTCCCAAATGATTCAGAGATGTCATGGTGAGGAGGACGACTTGTCACCAGAAGCCTTAAATGGGCGAAATTGTGACATGCAACTGGACAATTAATCAAAATCCTACTGAAAATGTTTGCTCTGTTCCCTTCCAGTATTGCTCCACTTTGTGTTTTCGTCTGCATCCCACAGAGCTGAAATTGCGGTTTGATGAGAATTTTAACAAGACGTCGGCATTCGAAACAAGAACCGAATTTAACTACATAAGTCCGGGGAGGATTTAGTGGAGATATTTTCATTTTATTTGAAATTCTTCCACTGTTTTGGCACTGACTTATGCGCTCCCTGCTGCATAAATACTATTTCTGCGATGATAATAATTGCCGCAGTTAAGATGTGGGGGGATGATAATTGGTTGATGGAGTTTTTTTTTTATTAAATGGAAATGTCTGATTCTTCTGGGAGAAATTAAAAACATAAGCGAGAAACTTTATGAGAATTTATCATGTCTCTAATCCTAGATTGGGTCTTAGAGAAAATAAATTTCAAATTCACATTCATATCAACACCTCGAATGAATCCATTGAAACTAGACCTGACATTGTATCATCCTGGCAAAGACACTCAAGGCTTCATATAAATTTCATAACCCATCCATCTACCTATCTGTCCAATCCCATTCAAGTCCATGCACGTTTCCTGTGAATCTACAATTTATGAAGACAAAAACCAAAGCCGGACAAGGATGTTAAAATCAACTGGAAGGAAGCCGAAGAAAATTAAACTAAATTTGTGTCCGAGTTTCTTTTGACGAAGGTCTACTCAAATATTGACATTTTTGCCACTTTTCCATAGGAAGCATTCTCAAGTTGGATTACATCTTTTCAACATCAAAGCTTCGAATATTTACTGTGGTCTCCAGAGCGTGTCCTTAAGATTCATAGTAAGGAGCTTAAGAGATCCCAATGGTTGAGGACAATGTTCTATGCTATTTTCTATGAAACTTATGCTAAAGACAGTAACTCACTTTATTGCCTTGTTTCTTACCCTTAACTCCTACACCCTCCAACTATTCTGCTGTCCTGATTTGAATGGACATTGCAGCATCCCAAGGACTGATTTATCTAGCCGCTGTTAGTGCCATTTTTGAAGGGAGCCTTTCTTGAAAATTGGCACTTGATTTTATTTCGTTTACACAGCAAGTTTTTTTTAAAAGATTATCGATTTATCTATATCTACATATTGGTCCATTTTCATAATTTCTATTGTATGGAGATGATGCTGGGAAGATGTTTCCGTACAAGTTTAATTTTTAGTGGATGGTAATGTGAGATAGATAGAGATAGTGTGTGAGAGAGAGAGAGAGAGAGAGAGAGAATGGTTGCATATGAGTCGGGGAGAAAGTTATCTTGTTGAAATAGATTTTTCCAATTTTTTTTATTATTAAATTCTGGTTTCTATCCGTATTTGTTCTGCTCGGGTAGTTCTTTATATTTTCAAATGATTATGTTCTGTGGTAATAGGTGAGGGTATATTATGGCGGGCAAAATGAACAATTTGGCTAGATGCTTGTATGGAATACAAATCAGTTACAGTAATAGTAAATATTTTCCATCAAAATGCATTTCTAGAAACATAATCTGGATTAATAGTGTGGAGGCAAAATTCTAGTATTATTGCAGGATAAATTGGTTTGAGTTTCTAATAACTGCAAATCATATGTTATGAAAAGTCCTGCAATTGCTCAATTTTTATTCTGTATTCGGCTATGGAGAGATTTTTTATGGTGTGAATAATTTTAACATCAGCGAACTAAAAATATAATAAACTTTAAGATAGCAGAATTAATGAACGAGAGACTACAAAGTGCGAATCTTAGAAGTATGCCTTGAGTCTACTCAATGGGGTAAATATGAACTGAAAAAAATTGAGATCAGATCGGATTTGAATTCGCCAAAGTTGAACTTCTAACAAAGGTACAGTAGGGAAGTTTTGTAATTTAAAAATCTTCAAATTCATTTGGCCATCTTTTCGCAAAACCTCACCTTTAGTTTTGAATAGAAGTCCTTGTCCTTGCGAAAAGTATTACAAGGGATAGATCAGGTAAGTTAAGAGGGTGCTACTACTAGAGATATCCAGCCTACTTCACTTAGACCTCCAGCGGGTCCATTGTGCCCTTTGACTCCATCGAATAACGTTTTTCGAACCACCCTATAGATCCATCCTGTTTCCCTAAAGAATCTAAATATGGTTAAGTTATAATTCGAAAGACAGCAATTAGCATTATATCCAACGTCACGGAATATTGCAATACAAAGAATTTTGAAATTGTACAGGAGCAAGGAAAAATAAATAAAGGAAAATGGACCGAGACTGCTCCCCGTGTGGTACTCCTGATTTATTTTGAAAAATTCTGCCAAAAAACTCGAAATACAAAATTCTGACAACTCGAAGGTTCAAACACAAGCTCTTTTGTATGTATGATCTAATAAAACTCCTAAAGGATTGTTGACCCATCATTTATTATTACTTGGGTATGTTTACAAAATTATGTAGGGGAATGTTGTCAGGGTAGGCTACCCTTTTGACATTTACCCACAAATTCCGTTTAGGGAAGAATTTGGTCCATCCAAGTACATCTTTGGAAAGATCCTGGAAAAAGGAACACATCGCAAATTGATTGGTTGAACAATGGGAAGAAATATAGGCATTTATATAAAAAGTGGAATGCTCTCAAGGTTGGTCAGTTCTGTCTGGAAATCGACGAATTATGTGGTGAAATGATTAAAAATTACCTGAAAAGAAAACATTTATTGTATGAAATAAAAATTCGAATTCGTTGCATTATCCTGTTTTTTAGCAAAATTTGAATGACACATTATTCGGAATCGCATTTCCGGCAAATGAAATAGCTCGTCGTTATATCGGCGCACTTTAACTGCATAGGCTCACCGGCTGGGGGGAGGCGAACGGGACAAGCCTCCCCACAGAAGGCCAGTTTTTTTTTAAACATAATTTACAAATTATGTATAAAATGTAATCTGTATATTATTACAAAGTCCAACAAAATACATATAATATAATAGCAGTTCTTAAGTGCTCAGATGGACGCCGGATGCGAATTTAGAGCTCTATTTTTTCCGATTCCTTTTGGACTTGGGGCACTTTTTCCTTGGAAAAATTACTATCTTACCTTCTCTTTTTTATCTGCTCTAATTAAAAAAAAGTGTCCGTCATCAAAATGATGAGAAAATTAGCTGGGGGGAAGGGGTCATCTGGAGAATTACTTTCCATAAAATTAAATTTCTTGTAAAAACCCTCCATTAACTCCCACGCCCAAGATAAATACCATTAGCGCAGAAAGGACACACTTTTAATACGATTAGCCATTCGGAAGCAATTAAGACGATGCGATTAACGATTTTAAAATGCCCGTCCACCCAACACGATGACTCAGCTTCATAGTGGATGTAGGGCGAGTGGATTGGTGGGAGGACGTCTGCGACCCTATTAGAACACCTTCAACTTGTACAGTGTAGTCTGACATCGAGTGTTTTCTGTTTTTGTTATGTCAAAAGGACCGTTTGTCATTTTTCATTAGCATAATCGTCTTAAGTTCTTTCGTCTGCATTAATAAAAAAAAAAATTAATCAAATAAAAGCTTGGGAAAGTGAACAAAAGAAACACACTCAAATTGGAAAACAAAGTATACGGAGGAACTTTTAAAAACAAAGTAAGAAAATCTGCTGTTTTCCGAAAGACAATTTTCAATTTAGATAATTACAGTAGTTTAGTTGACATACACATCTGGCGTACATAAGAGTAATAATGAACGCATCTCAATTACAGAATCTGTGGAGACGCAGCCACACTTTTGTCACAGCATGTACCAGATTAAAATGGACCATTTTACTTGTACATTAGCAGTCGGGTGGTTTCCAAGTCACAAAAAACTACTTTGTGCTATGTAAGAGTATTTTGATCAGAATTATAAAGTAGGCCAATTAAGTTGTAAAGGAAAATGTTGTTAGTTTGTGACTCATAATTTGTGAGTTAGTCTGGTTAAAATTGCCAACTCTAGTAGATCCACTAAATCACCAGAAGGCGACTTATACCAGTGTTAAATTCTCTCTAGCTTCTCCAGAAGGTAGCAACCTCAATTGTGCGATTGTATTGAAGATCCCCATTGACGACTTTTTGTTTCCTTCCTTAGCTTTAGGAACCGCCTCAGAAGCCGCATCCAGTCATCAAGAGCTGTCTGTCCAGACGCTCATCCTCAAGGATTGTCGTTACCCAAGGATTGTCTGTGCAGACGTTCATCCAGTTTCTATTTCCCGAGGATTGTCCGTGCAGACGCTCATGCAGCTTTTGGTTTCACAAGGACTGTTTTTGCATACAATCATTCTCACGCCATTCCTGAGGACTCAAGGACAGGATTTCCGGTGCCAGTCAGCACTTCTTTGAAACGCAGGATCTAGGTTCTCCAGGGAAGCCAAACATCCCATACTGTTTTTTGCCGAAGATAAACCCTGAGGCCCCGGAACTGTCTGACAAAAAGCTTGTCCTCCAATATGGTCCCCTCACTCTCGAGTCATCAGTTCGTTGGAAGTGGTGGGCTGTAACTAGCTACCTCCAGGTCAGCACAAGTAGACTGAAGATAAAACCATCATCACTCCACTCCACAAATCTACATAAAAACAATTTTTGAAACGGAACGCGCCCCACTTTTTATGGCTAATACCGAGTTATTT
The DNA here is from genome assembly GCA_963930735.1 of Dioctria linearis. NCBI lineage: Eukaryota > Metazoa > Arthropoda > Insecta > Diptera > Asilidae > Dioctria > Dioctria linearis. The sequence continues at coordinate 26,128 of CAWVNZ010002352.1, read as the reverse complement.
CGTACGAAACATTCACGGTATTCCGAATACAAGGAATGCCAAATAAATTTTTTACATTTAAGTGATTACGTCAGTCCAGATAACTTTACGGGTGGCTTAAGTTTTTAGAGGAAATTAGTGAACAAAAAGACCACAATGTCAGATTTTCAGCCACTTAAAAATTCTTGGATAAAAGGGTACACTATACACGGTCAAACTAGACGACTTTTCTCTACTTCCAGATAGCATTTGGAAGGAATCAATATTTCCAGATATTGTAAAAAATTGGTCGTCTTCAAGTGTTTTTCTATTCCCGAAACACTCCTTCAGTCTTAAGTAAGTTGACGAAATCAGTGATGAAAATCTTCTCTCTGAGGGATACGGTGCGTAGGAAGATTGGATTTTGCGAGAGCAACAAAAAATCCTTGGGAGAGTTTTTGAGCTAATCCATTTATTCTTCGCAAAATTTGTTACTGACGATTGCGCCTGATTTTATGCAATTCCATGCAATATTAGCACAATTAATGAAATCATGAATTAAAAAAAGAGGTTTGTCTAAAAAACGGCTACATGTAGGATCATAAGAAAAGAAACATTTTGAGGTTCCCAAATCTTGCAAGAAAATGTAACGGTTGTCAGGCATTTTGATGGGAAAATCGTTCAAATGGAAATTATAGTACATTTTTTCCAATTTTCTGAATTTGACATCCTATAACTGGTGACATGAGTGATGTTCGACATTCGTTTGAAAGCTTGAACGGTTTACTATAATCTGAGCTCCAAACTAGAGAAAATCAAATCACAAACCCCCTACACCTCCCAGACAAAACCTTTCACCCCCTCCTCCCATCCCCCTCATTTTTAGTTCCTCTCGCTATTCGCCATCTTGCCATGCACTGTTTATCGGAAAGCGGGACACCCGTTTATCAACCTTTGATATTGATTGACGATGAATTTTAGCACTGGTTTCATTTTTTTGTTTTTACAAATAAGTCAAATAATGCGACATTTGGAATTAATGCGGTCACTTCAAACGCCAATAAACTTGAATAAACCCTGTCGTATCATGCCAAATATGAAAAAAAATTTCCCTCTCATTTATATCCTTGCATTCTGCATCCAAAATAAAGCTCTTTCAATAAATAGTACATAGATGGCGCAAATGTCGTAAGCATGCAATTTACAATCATTGTACATGGAGGAAAACAATGGAAGTAGACCTAGTCATTTTCTAACATGGGACAAATTCTAAGTAAAGTTACGTGGAATAATAGGAAATTGGTCGCAACATAAATAGATATGCATGAAAATTTATTTGGGTTTGATGTTTTTTTTTGTTAGTAACTCCCGAATTGCATTGCGATTAAAACAATAATTTGTTTTCCGAAATGAAAACAATTGCCTCTCCTCCACAGAGAATGCTGCTCTTACCACTCCATAATTTCCTTTTATTTATTAAAAATATCAACTAAAATAAATTTCAATTAAAATTACCTGGACAGGATAAGAGCTCCAATAACAGTAATTAATCGAAGTAATTTTTCAATATAAACTGAATAGGATACATTGGATTGCAGCAGGTGCTAACCATGATGTGGTTTCAGGTGGACTTAATTCCAATTAAAACAGTAACGTGAGTTTCACTAACAACTCATCGTCCCTGATCTCTATAGAGTTGATTAAATGCCCTCCTTGCAATTCTCATTTAATGATTGATGACCAGATCCATTTCATTCATTAGTCCCACTATAGTATGTACTTTCTCAGTTAGCAGTACTGCATCACTACTGTTTGGAGGGGTTCCGGTCACTCTGCGCACTGCACATCATGAATTCGGTGTAAAAATAATTAAAAAAGAAAATCATCAGGCGTGATCACATCATCATTTGCAGCAAAATAAAAAAACCATTTCACTTCGTCCAGCACTCCTCGAATGTAATTAAAAAAAAAAATAAAAAAAAAATCGAGACCGAAGTAGTGCACTCCATTGAAAATGCGGACTTGTCGAAGTTCATAATTTTAAAGTTTTAATTATCCCCAAAAGCGTATCCCTCATCTGTCCCTTTCGGCACATTCACTTCGCCGAGGTGCAACGTTTATAAGTGTTGTTTCCACTGGAAAACACGATTCGTTCGCCGTTAATTTCAAAAATGTTTATATTCATTTTCACTGAACTGTAAACACGAATCCTTTGGCATTTCCGTTTCCGGACGGAGGGTGTCCATAATAGTATTCTACCACTATAGCTTGCGCGGGTACCGGGATTTCAGGACCAACTCGACACATCAACAAATCTCTTTGGTTGCCAAAAAATCGTCGTTCCCACCATTGCCATTGTGCTTTTTCCACTAAATTACGTGCAGCAAGCCTCAAATTCTTCACCACTTCGGCAACCAGACTATAAATATGTCGACGAAAGCTCACCCCCTGAAAAGAGTAGTGGCCCTGACAGCGGTTAAATATGCGTGGATGAGATTCATGAAAACTTTATAAACTCTATCCAGCTACACACACTGGAGCGTAGTCGGAAGGACCCTTTCATCCCTTTCTGAAGTTTCGAAACATACATATCATGACGCTCGACGTGGAAGTAATGCAATGAGTTTTCGAACCCTACCGGTTTTGTTTTACACTCCCTTAATTATAAAGTATAATTAATGTTGTGTGCCCTTGGCTCTCCACTTCGCGCCATGGGCTTACGCGACCAACTACGGTGCCAAGAAACAACATAAATATGACATGCCAGAAGACCTCAGCAGATGAAATCTAAATTAAAGGGGATAGAACGGGTTGAAAATGGAGGGAGGGAGGGGGATCCCCGATTTACATGATAGAAAAATTTTAATCAACATACCCCATCTTCTGTTCAGAAGGCTAACCGGATACAGAAGGATGACTGCCAACAAGGACAAGGGGATATCAACCAGCAACAAATCGGGAATTATTTGTCGGAATAAATATGTGGTTTACAATTGCAACATTGCCATGAGTTTTACCTATGCTACCAGCAGCAATAAGGTAACAGGTAGGTGCTATCCTCTGAACTAGTAGAGGTTCTATTAGAACTCGGACAATTGAAATAAAGTCTTTGGCCAACCTGAAAATATTCATGATGATTGTGTGGCAAAGGTTAAATTATTGCTCAGATTAGTGGAGATATGCTTTGATTTTTGGAGTTGGTTTTCATATTGCCATCGAGGAGCATCAGTTCAATGAAAGCGTAAAATTCGGTATAGTCATAGGTTATGTATAGGGCACTACCTACATACCTATATAGGACTATACGTAGAAAATTTTTGACAATAATTGGACAACATGTGTGCATTGAATTTGAATGCACTAAGCCGAAATTAAATGGAATTTCCCGCAATAGATGTGTGGCTGGATTTGGGGAATTTTATGCGATTCAGTGATTTTTCGTGGTCAAGTTACGAATTTTCCAATCTAAAATTATTGAAATTCCAACATTGCTACTTGTGTTTTGTGGTTTTTCATTCAAATCTGGAATTTTGTGAATAATTGTTAATCCAGCATGTTCCAATTTTATGAAAATACATTGGCGTGCTTTTGATGTTGGTAATGAGGTAAAATCTTGTATTCGATTCCTCTATATGGTCTTCGTTTTTGTAATCTCCTCAACAATAACTTTTGGTACTAAATAGTCGTAACAAAAGATTTGTTCCAATGATGTAACACCTTTCGACCAAATAGCTCAATCTAAGCCTAAGAAGGCTAGAATAGTAACAGAAATCATTCAAAGAAGCACGCCTCCCATAATCACAAAAAGTGTACATTAGGAGATCATTCGTGCAGAGTATTCAGATGTACCTTTTACCACAGAAAAAAAACTTAAGCGCGCATATAGGATGTCATCCTTAAAGAGACCAAATAAGGCCTCATGAAGCCGAAATTATTTGGATTCAATTCTACTCTGGAGTCCAGACCAGGTTGATTATCCTATAATTATGCTAAACACCTGATCAACTTCAACCGTGCAATCCTTACTGAGTCTCTTACCACTAACTCTGCAAATGCCAAAAATGCAACGACTTCTAATACTATTAATCTGTAAAAAAAAACGAAAAAGCTTAAACCAGGAAACCTACATATTCACTAACTTAAGTGAGTTGCCATTAACTTGGTAGTATATCGAGTCTTCCGGTTAACTAAGAGATAACAATTCTTCTACTGACATAAACAAAAAGTTTTTGACATCAGTGACCTTCTCCCAAATCAAAACGATCCAACTGCAAACCTTAGTAAATAGATGTCTAGGTTGAATCCCATATGTTTGTTGCAGTGATTAATACTTGAGCCTTCTTCTTAGGGATAGTCAAGCCACAACTTAATCGTTATTAAAAGTAAAAAAATGGAAATAGAATTGTTATAGTAGGCTCTTAATAGCATCCTAGAGGAAATAAGATCAGCACCGTGTGAGACCCACAATCACTAGAATGAACGGAATACATTTAAATAAATTTTTATCATCAACTAATCAATCTTCATTTGAACAGCTGTTCTAAAATAAAATTTACACCAACATTGTATTGCATCCCAAGCAAAAATCAATTAGGCTCTTTTTGCTCGAGAGAAAGAAGCCTTAGAAAATCATGGCAAATATCTTGATATTTTTAAGGGAGACCAGATCAAGGTAAGCAATGAAAATAAAACGAGAAGGTTACAACCAATGACCCGCGTTGAAATAGTAAAGTTTACCACGGCTACCAAGAATCATAATTACTGGAAGTCATTTAAGATTGATTGTGTTCCAATTCCACAAGTCCACACAATTTCAATGTTAATAAAAGAAACCAATTCGTAATCGTATGTAACACCACGCACCAACCAGTCTCTTATAGAACGACCATAGTAAGTGTGATTTTAACCACCACTGCACTCACTCTTCCGTCATATAAAATTAATTTTTAATTGGAACCGTTTCACCACAGGGGTGTAGTTGGATACTTCATAAAGTGCTGGCAGCAAACTAATGCATTTCGAAGACTTTACGTCTAAGAGCCGAAAGGGATGGGGTCTCTTTTGTCGGGTTTAAAACAAAAAAGCATTCGGAAAGCAATTTGGGAAACTCAACCGCTGACATCAAAGTTGCAAAATGTAATAGAATGGGGTGGGGTTGAATTATTGCGATGAGGTTCCTTTACCGACGATTTCAAACTATTCGCTGGCGATGATAGTTCTATAATATCTCCTCCATGTCGTATGATGCGAGCGAGCTCCTTTTTTTGCCTGTAGGGGACTTTAAAAGGACTTGGTGGTACTAAATTTAATTGGAAATACGATACTAATTCGATTTGCTTGATATCAGCTTCGCCATGGTGGGTTGCTGTGTTCTAGATATTCTCCTTTAATATCATAAGACTTGGGGAAGATGCTGCCTTCTGATGAATTATTTTGCCTCAAGCGAAAGTGTTATACGTTTTATGTGCGTCATACATTCGACGGGATAGGATGAGTTTTCAATTATTTTGTGGAGTTTATATGTGGGGAGTTTCAAAGGATTTCAGTTATCAAATATCAGAAGTTTGTTGAAATCACTGAGGTGTTGCTGCAAATCAACGTTACCTATTTATATTTAGGTTAGATTCTTGGGGTAATTTTTTGCTTACATTTCTCTTGGGGTATTGATCACATTTAATTTATCCATAAAAAAAAACAAACAAAAAGTGGTTTTCCTTCTTTCATTGTTCACAAAAATGATGGATCTATTCGTAGTTGATATCTACGGCATTTGTTACTTTAGTATTATACATATATTACATATTTGTATCGACCCACAATGATAATGGATGAAAAATCTAGTCATTCGGCTAATAACATCCTCAGATAATCCAATTGGAGGAGAGACATTATGTATTATGAAACCAGTATTTGGCAAAGAATCGAGCCTTGTGGAACTCCATTATATACCTATAAACTATACAAATTCAAAGAAGGAATGATTACAGAGAAGTTTGCAAGCAAAGAAATCAAATTGAATTAAGTGATAATCGGTGAACGAAAGAGATGACTGTATATGGTCCGCTTGAACCCTCATTGCTTTATATAAACAGCAAAGGTCTTGAAAAGGAACCTTAGGATAGAAAGATTTTCTGCATATACCGAACTTACTATGTATGCAATTGATTTGGAAAATTAGTTTTCGAAACTTGAAAATTTGTCGAAGAAATTTGGAGATTTTTGAAAAAATTAAGGTCTTTCTACGGTCCATTCTAGATAGCGATTTGGTTCTCGTAGTTTATGTTGGATATCGTTGGAAGGAGTAAGAAGTATTAAAAAAAATTTGATAGATAATACCAACTATTCAATCTATTTTCTCTAGATATACTTAAAAAAAATGCGAACTATACAAAAAAAAGGGGAGATAAGGTTGGGAAATTACATAATAATGTTACGGAATTAATATCAGTTATTGACAATTTACCTGTCATTCCTCTGAAGTATTTGTACCAGCTCGGTACAACTATCTGGTTTGCGCTAAGAGTTTTAAGAACATTAAATAAATATACATTGAGGGTTTTTATTTTTGCTGCCGGAACATCACATTTGGAACATCGCAGGACATCGATATGTCGAAATCATGTCAAAAAGCTTTTAGCTCTAAAAATTCAGGTTCGTGTTTTTGCGCAAAGGAAGCAGCCAAACTACCAAATCACAAACTTTTCCCTAACCTCTTCCTTACTTAATATATAAGCAAAAGCGTTCCTCTTCTTTTTTGGCATTTCAAAACAAGAACCGCGCCGCTCCTAGGAACGACGAACTTCTACCTAGGCAAACTAGGAAGTTTCCTAAGGGTCCAATCTTGTAAGGGGTCCCACCAGTGGCCGAAATGGTATACATGGAAGATATTCGACACCAGACATAAAAAAGATTAATTCACTCCATTGTTCCTACAAACAGGGGCGGACTTACCAATAGGCATGGCAGGCCAAATTCTCAAGTGATGTAATAAAAAGAAACGAGATCAAAGTCAACGGATTCAGAGTTACCGTTTTCAACATCATTATCGGCAGTTTGATTGCAGAACTACAAAGACGTGATTCTGCTTACTAGAACTTGAGTAAACAGTTTGAATTACTCATGAAGCTACATAGCTTGGAATCTCAAGATATCCTCGAAGGCGGATGGAACTTGCAAACCTCCTATCCAGGAGATTTAGGCGGGACTTTGGAAAACGAGTGTTTGCACCTGAGATCTGAATTTTCGTCCGCTGAGGCTCCACAGGCAAACAAATATCAGTCCTAGATTTATACAAGTACTTCTTAGAAAACGGCTTTTTGGACATTTCTCCAGATGTAGGAGTAGCGTTTTGGATGGTGCTATGTACACCAGGGTCAAAATGATCGATATAATGGTCGTTTGCAGCCCTAAAATGAGCGAAGAACTATTTAAGATCCACCACAGAAGAGATCAGGCTCATTTCACTCTCTGTGCTGTACATTAAATCAGAAATAATGCAGTCTGTGGATTATAGTGAAGTAATTCGTTCCTTTGTAGAAAAGGAAGTTCGTTGCATTACAATCTAAGCGCAGGTATGCTTTCACGCAACGCACTTTTTTACGTATAATTTCGTACTTATTTGTGATATTTCTTGTTTATTTTCTGAAGTCGATGTTAGTTACATGAACGAAAAAAACGGTAACAGTTTTGTTTTATTCAATTATTTAAAATAGGAGCCATGACTCTGTAAACCACCTAGGGGCCCTGGGTCTTCAAGTCGGGGCTAGGACCCTAGTCAGGAACAAGAGCAACTAGTGTTAATCCAAGTAGAAGGCTGAAACAGAAAGTGACAGCTTCGGGAGTCACAAGTGCCATAACTCTGGTACACAAAATGGTCTTGAGAGTTAACAACGAAGCAAAAACAAAAACACCAATTTTCAACCAAATAAGAACTATTAAGACTGTCACAATTTGAGAACATATATTGGGTGAGACCTGCAACTCTGTAATTTTCAAAAGAACTATTTTCCTGCTACTTGCAATTACCTCTGGTGTTTTGAAGAGAACTATTTATGATTAAAACTATGAAATTCTCAATAAAACTATTTAGTTGCGATATAAAACTATGAAGTTCTTAACAGAACTACTTTGTTTCGTTCGACTTCAGCTTTGGAATTTTCAACAACACTATTGCGATCTATAATATTTTATGAATCCAATTCTTATAAAGTTTTGTTTTTCCAATAACAAATTTCCATTTTTGAGCTTGTGTTGTTATTTAATGCACGTGAAACTGGTGAAATCTTTGATTCGCAAAGAAACCTTTTTTTATAAATACTTACTCTCAAAGAAATACAAACACCTACTTAGTGCAGAACCATCCAAGCTCATAGCCACATACACACATACATTTGTGTGAATAATAAATTAATAACTGTAATACAACTAAATAGTTACGTGCCGTTGTGAGAAACAACGCTATTGTGTTCAGCTATTTTCGAGAACTCCTTTTTTTTGTTGGTGAAATGCAATTCGGAAACAGTCACAATTCCTACTTGGAACCGGGCTGGAAAGCCATAAAAGTTATCTATTTAGAAAATATTAAATCATTCTCATGTCGTGTATTATTCAGAAGTCATAGGGTGATTCCTAAAATTTGAAGAATGTTTTTTTCAAAGTCGGTAGTTATTCTAATCCCTCCTAAGCGATCTTATCATTATCGCCACAATGACCAGTTTGTGATTGTGAGTGTAATTGTCACACAATAGCTTGTGCACACTTTTTTTCTTGTATATTATAGCCAAGCTCAGGGAACACCCCCTGATGCAAAGCACAGTATGGCAGGAAGGAGATTGAAAGCATTAGCGGATTTGAGGAGAGTGGGGGAGATGCCGATATATGTCCGCAGATTGTATGCCGGAGGTAAGACGGAAGCTGGTAGACTCTTCAACATTCGCACAGTTGGGGGTAAAAAAGCAGGAATTATTCTATAAGGGATCAGACTAGATATTTTATCGGAACATTCACCATGCGTGTAGCGAGAAAGGAGCGAAAGGCATCCGACATCGCGGCAGGGATCGAGCGAGTCGATATGACAAGTTATTGCCACATCGTCAATGAGTTTGAAGGCTCTTTTCTGGACAGTTTCAAATAAATCTAAGGCTGTGCAATCTACCCCGGTTTAGGTCTAATGCATGACTTGTAATTTGACAGGCTGACATATTTCTTACACCTTTTTAGAAATCCAAGACATTTCGATGTATTTTTGGCAACAGAGAAGATGTGACCTGCCGAGCTTAACTTACTTTCTTACTTACACCCTGCATGGAATCTGAAATAGGCTCTAAAAATTCCGCCATTTATGGGAACGAAATAGGGTGCTTTATGTATTACATCACAAATCAGATTCCTAAAGAAGTCTAGTACTTTCATGTTTTCATTCACATGTGTTCCAAGTTTCTGCAGGGGTAATCAGAATCTTCCTAAAATGGCAATAGTCTTTGTTGGGATATTACTGCGCAATTGTAGTACAGATTTTTTGCTGTTTGGGATGTTTTCATAAAGAAGTCATATCGTGTCGGTATAGGATAGGGTATACTAAGTGCATAATTCCGCCTGTAACACCTCGAAATAATGATGGTAGAGCAAAATGGATTGGATTTTTTCATATCCGTCTCTCCCTCTGCGCGGCGGTCTGTCTGTCCGTCCGTCCTTACGATAGCTCGAAAACGCGTTCACTTAGAGTGCTGAAATTTTGCAAACGGGTTTTTTGAAAAAACAAAAGGAAATTTAAGTTCGAACATGGGTCCAATCGGGCAACTTCCATACAAAAATTTAATTTTTCACAATATAGTTGGGCACTGCTTGAGAACGTGTCAGTGTAGGAAGACGTTTTCATAAAAATCACCAATACAAGTTCAAACGTTTACCAAATCGGGTATCCCTTTCTTAGTGTTGACATACAAAAACTTTGGTTTTCACTGAATTTAATTTTTATTTTTATTATTGCTTTTTTTTATATTATTAAGCCAAGCTCAGGGGATACCCTATTATGCAAAGCACGACAGCATGACAGGAAGGATATAGAAAAAGGATTATAGGTCCTGAGGTGAGTGGCGGAGGCTCTGATGCATGTCCTTAGGATGTCTTCTACCCAATAGTTTTGCCAGTACAGATCTTTCTGTTCATGTTCATATTTTCTAATTCCTACAAATGACTTTTCGATGTACCACAGATTAATTTAGGTCCCATGAACAAGGATTACATGTCCTTTGTTGCGTGTTTGTCTATAGCTCAAGAGATTTGATCACATTTTATATTAATTGCTTATATTTAAAACCTTCTTCAAAGGACCTAAGAAGATTTAGATATAATTGGACTGGTGGAAAAAAAACTCCGAAATGCACCTTTGTAGATCCCATTCTGTTGTATTCCAATGTGAAATGGCTACTATTAGGTAACAGGATGTTATAATCCGACCTCACTTTGGGCACATTGTTTTCAGAGTGAAAAATTCGTTCAAAATACTTTTTTTCTGGTATTTCTATTTTGAGTTGTTATCTGGTGAAAGAAAAGACCCACTGGAGGTAGAAGTATGCGTTAGTTCGAATCCATTTAATTTTTTTTTAAATACATTTAGAGAATGCTAAAAGAATTCTGCCTTTATCAAATTTATCCGGAAAAGCACTTCATGAGTAAAAAAACTAATCGAATTTTCCTATTTAATTTTCCAATTCTATGAATATGAATGTGTTTCTGACGAATATTGCCAAAATAGAGCCCCCATTTCAATAGTGGGTGGAGCCTGCTTTTTGTTAGAACTGAATTGAAGTTTTGGATTAACTCAATGCAGTTTAATTGACTCCGTGGCTTTTTTGCAAGGGGGGGGGGGTGGTGGTTTGCCACAAAGGAAAATATTTTATTCATAAATTACCCACAGTTTGAACAAATATGTACCTCAGCGCAACCATCGTGCATACATACATAGTTGATTTGCATTAATTAACTCGCCACTAACGAGTGGTTTCACATCTGCCGTAATTAAAATGTCATCAAACTCCCATTTTCCACTCGAATGTCCTTGTTTCGGGTGTGATGATATAAAAATAAAAACATCATTTCGCTTGCCGCGAGGAAAATGCAACTCCTCGGCGGATTAAATGGATTGACTGCATGGAAAATTTTTGCAAAGTATGATGCAATGATTATGGGGTCTTGGAGCGGTGGGGCTGTCATGGCATTGCATTTGATATCTTCCGACAGCAGCTTGGATTTATTTTTTTTTAAATTTAATTATTATAAAATCCCGTTCTGACGTTATTGTCAGGTTGTCATAAAAATAGTCTCAGTTTGAAAAATTTAATTAATGCCACTTTGGTTGACATTTACGACGTGCACCAGTAAATCTCTCGCAAAAATATTATATCCTGGCAGTGGCGTTTATTGCGGAAACATTTTAATGCTCACACTAAATCTGGTTTACGATTTTATGAATCGTTACTAAAATTCAATGAGGTGCTAATGTTTTATGGATGCGGTTTAGAATTACTTTAACTACATACAGACCTCCTACTAACTGGCTTCACTATGAGGTCGTTGACCAGTCATTTAGCTTTGCTTTATTTTTTGTTTGTTTAACTATTTCGCGAAATATTTTTAATTTATTTCCGTGGATTGTGGGTCTGGTGGAGGGCGTAAGCCAAGACGTTATATAGAGGGATTTACATTTCATAAAGAAATTTAGGATCTAGAAATAGTAGTAGGTGCTAAAAAAATTGAGGAACCTTTTCTAGTTATAGGGATAAGAGTGCAGTAATTGCCCTGGCGTTGTCCATGGGTGAATTAGGTTTTATTTTGTGGATTGTACCTCGGTCTAAAATTTATTCTTGTGAATGAAGGGTCCATTCCTAATCGTGCTGGATGGTGGAGGAAAGTTTTGAAAATTATGAAAATATAAAAAAATTCTGTCCTCATGGCAGAAATGGCTACATTATATTTGTATAACTGAAAAGTGATTGAAAATCAAATTGTCCAATAGTAGTGCAAGATCTACAAATCTGACGGGTCCATTTCATTAAATAGTATAAGTGTTATGGAAATATAGTATTTAAATTCTATTTTAATGTGGGAAAAAACTTCTGTACTGGATAATAGGCTAGTTATGGAGAGCACACACATTATGTAACCCGAGTGGATGCAAATGAGTTTTCCGGCGACAAAAGAATCCTGAGAAAGTTTACTCCTCTGTGGGTGTCATTGCTTAGAAAAGCTCTTTGCTACTATCGGATTTTGTGGTTCTGCCGACAGTATTGTCACAGTATATTCATACAGTAGCCCAGCTCTGTAAAAGCTGTCAAGCGAATAGGATGCTTCTATAAAGAGACTATACTTTCTTTTTCAACAGTTTTAACTAACACATTAGTTAATTTCTAATACAAAGGTTCCTATGTAAATCTAAACTGGAAGAAACCGAACTCACCGCATGCACAAGCTAGTACTAGAGGAAGAGGGACAAAATAACAATCAAAACTCTTCCTGCAAGAAAAAAAAAACTAAAAACAATTTGTTCCACTTCCCATGCCATTCGGTTTGGTAGAACTATCAAGCTGTCACAAACATTATAACAGCCATTTTGCCTGTTACACTGTCCACGGAACGGACACCACTTTGCAATCAAACAGCTGTTTGGTAATGGAACAATACGTTTGCAGATTGGTGCTGAGATGTGTACTTACATAAAACTAATACTTCTCCCAACCATTGTGCAACTGGCTACTGTTCGTTCATTTACTTCTGTATCATATTTAATAGTTCCCTCTTATGGGAGAAATTTTGGGGGTTTTGTTTTTTTTGTAACTAAAATTCTAAAATTCACTTTTCAGTAGTTTTTTCTAAGCTGGTCTACTGGATATTGTCCTGCCAGATTGGTGTTTCTGCTGGCAATATTAAGGAGTTCTCTATCTACTGGATTTGGTTCTTTTGCCAGTCTAATCCCCATGTTCTTCGTAAATTGCGTCCACTTATTATTATTTTATTTTAATTCGATTCTTCATCGAATCCGCAATGACTGCTCATGTGGGGCTGCGTAATTATTATGACCTTGTGTGTGACGTTCGGGAATGCAGGCATTTAATTCTTTGTAAAGTAGATCGATGAGGATAGATAAAACAAATATATGTGTATCAGCAATTGCAACATGTTTAAATGAAATTTATTTAAATCTTTGTTTTTCTTTCTTACAGAGACAGCGTAGCTGAAGGGGCAGCTAAAAGAATTGCCTTGTAAAACTACGGTAAGTCAATTTCCCATATTGTAAAATATTTTTTTTTTTTAAAAGCACTGCAGTCTCCGAGCAAAATACAAAAAACTGACGTCGAACATTTCATGTCACAATTTCGCGATCATGACAATTTTTAGGAATGTCTGGAGGTTCATGGAATTTTTTTTGCATAGATTCATTTCTTTTTATGTACTGGGACGATCTGAATTTTTGAAAAACAAAAAAACTATTTGCAAAAACAAACAAAATACTCATGAAAATTTCAAAAACCTGATTTTGACTCTAGATAAACCTATCGACACAAACCATTGTTTTGGTCATTCTCAAACCGTAAGTGCGTACCCCTTCTTGCCATGCCTTCTTTGATATAAAATAAAATTTTAATTCCAATTAAATTTCAAAATCTAAGAAATAATTTTCTGTTCCGGCAATCATTTTTTCATGGACCACCAACAATAATAATTACAGGTCAATCGCAGAGTTAATTAAATACGTAAACAAAACTCAATAAGGACGCAATCGCTAATTCGTTCATAACGAGCTCCGCTAATCAATTTTTCCATTTCTATTTTTACACAAGGCTCACTTATAGTAGTAAATTCGATTGCTATTTTACGGGTTGATGGCTCGATAGTGAAAAAGCATTCCATGGCAAGTTATCCGTTCAATGATTAATGAAACAAGCTTAAGCGCAGAGTGCACCTGGTATCCACAGGTGTTTCTTTACATAATCGCTTGGTGGCTCTTTTCTTGCCGCAATCTAACGAACTCCAGGTATATAGAATAGTCTACGTCACATAACGAAAGCGGAAATTGCTATTAAAAAGCTATTTGGCTCACATAAACCAGTGATAACTGTAAAATATTCTCAATAAACCTGCGAATTTAATATGCAATCTTTCTGCAGTTTGAGGTTAATAAAAGCGCAGAAATTAAGTGGAAAGTGGCAAATTAATCAATTTGTCGGTCCTGTGAATGGATGGAAAGAGGTGCTAAATGAAATAACATATTACTGGCATGGTAATTTTAAATCCACCACTAGCCTCGAAGCTATACAATACCAATGGAAAGACTCCTCTCCTTAGCGGTGGGTCATTTACGATATGCTAATTAAATTAAAGACTTCTCGGTACCATCTGTTGCTAGCCACAGTCTTCTCTTGTTGTCGGTCTATAATGAAATTTAGAGCGTTTTTGTTTCTGGTCCTGGTGTACCTATTCATTATCTTCAAATCTGTGCTGGGTGCTTTTGTCGATTACATCCTCCACCAGTATGCTGTAGAAGTGTGGAGTGGTCCATGTGAACAAATCTGAGGGAGGATGCTGTCTTGATGCTGCAATCTGATTTCAGTTTAGTTTTATACATTTCAAATCCTGTAAAATTTTCCATAGATAGCGCTTTTTTGCTCTTTCATTTTACTCAAATGTCCTTCTGTGTACTCTGCACCGATGTCCTACATGGTGTTCGACGAGCTCTTTCGACACAGCAAAATGTTTATTTTTTCTGAAGGGTGTAATTTATCTCAATGAAAAACAAGTTCAGCAAATTGTTGTGTTGGGGCGCATTGAATTTCTTGAGTTATAAGTGTGAGGAAATTTAGAAAATTTGTTTGAGCAATCTGAGGGTGCATGTTTAAAAAAAGTCACTTTTATAAAAGATCACTGCGACTTATCTGTTGCCATCTTAGCTCATATCTTTTCCTCGTTATAACGATGACAAAGTTTTATCATGGAATCTCTTGAGCTGCGTTGATGATTCTAAATAAAACTAAATCTTATGACGCTTTTGTAAATCTGATATTCTTTTTATATAGGTAGTTACAGGTAGTTACCAACCATAGCTTCCTCCAGCAATTTTCTCACAATATCCTTTCAAAACGGACACCGTACTTGAGCCATGACTATTCAACTACAACACAGCTCTCCATAATAGGTCATAGGTCATACTGACAAAGTTATCCATGTCGAGCAACAACAGCGACGACAGCTAAGTTAGAGGACCTCCCCTAAATATCATTGGGATAGATTTCGTATCTGAGAAATACTTGTTGGGAGACAGCCAAAGTTACGGTTCTCTGCCGTGTGGTACATCAATGAAGTTCAACAAGAAACAGATTTTGACTTCGTCTACCTTCGAAGAAAATCGAAAACTTTTTTAGGGCGTCCGTTCACATTCGAGGAGGCCCCTTTACTGAGTACACTTCGGAGAAGAGAGAGAGAAAGAAAGAGATAAAATAAAATTATTCGGAAGCTATGGACCTTCAACGAATTTATCAAGGGCATGGGTGATTTTGCCTTAAACGGGTTCTTGAAAATATAACAGCAATGGATGAAATAGTATGCATCAGATTTTTTCCACAGCAGCCTTGGTGGAATTTCGTATACAGACAGAAGAAGAGAATATTTCCACTAGTAGCACGGCAGCTCCAAATAGTCGATCCAGATAATTAAAAAATAACCAAATGAGGCGTCAAAGCTCAACAAATTTCTCTTCTTATTTTTTAGGCTAGTATCTCTTATCTGAACTTCTATTCCACCATTTTCTATAGCTAATTTCTAAAACAACAAAGTACTTCATTTCGCCTAGGTATCATATACATATGTTCTAATGCCTAAAATTATTAATTGCAGCAACAAAGCAAATCCAAATCCTTTTCGAATAACTTAAGCTCGAATTTTTTGCTTATTTTAATAATTCATTGCTCGATTCTCATCACAACATCCCGCTGTTGACACTCTAATGGCTTTCTACAATTTACGTGATACCCGAAAAACTGAAAATAGAAAATTTGTAATTCATTGTCAATAACAGTTAATTTTCCAGGAAAAGCAATTTACTTACCACATTCACCGTACCCATGGCCCCCTTAAAATCTCTTTCTATTCAGAGATTTCGCAAAACAAAATGTCCTTTAATCGAAAAACAATTCATGAGGCCTTTCGTACGTCTCACCTTATCGAATGGGGTAAAAAATACTACATCGGAAGAGAATGTTTGATTCGATTATGATATTGTTCTCTTAGCTTCTCACTATAGACGGAAACAATATCCCAAATCGAGTTGAAATTCGAAATTTTCTTTGACGTTTTTTTTTACCTAAAAGCTGTTGGTTGTACATAAAGAAAAGTATTCAAAACGCTCAATATAGTGGATGATTGTATTTCAATCACATCATAGGTCTTTAAGGAGCTGGTTGTAAACGAGGGACTAGGCTAGAAAGCTAAAAGAGTCTTGTAGAGATGAAATGTTAAGAAAGAACACAAAAGTTTTAAGAAGGGATTTCACCAGCAGTTATCAGTAACGCCCTTTGGTTTAGTTTTTCGGAATGTATTCACTCAGTCTCAATTCCCCACGTAGAAGAGATTATTTGGCTATCAGCAACGTACCTTGAATTATCCGAATTGAATTGATATTGCGAAGTCTGCAAGTCACCGGAGCAGCAGTAATACAAGTCGCACAGTTTAAATGTGTTAGAGGGTGGGTTCCATAGAAAATTGTGTGTACTCCCACCGAACTTCTTTTACTGGAATTCGTGTAAACATGATCCAATTCCTCTATCCTAGTCGATCTGGGTCAAATTTCAAGATTCATGAGAAGTGTTTACATGAAAGGGAGCTTGTAGGAGTGTTGACGTAGGATATACTTCAATATCCTTTTGACGCAGTGTAGTTGATGTTTCGGAGGAAAAGTAAAGACAAAAAATAATCGATACCGGTTTGTGGAGGGTATACATAGGTAGGTGAATTTTCCTGTGTAAATATTGCATAAAACCCAACTAACTGCAGACCGCTTTATTTATTTTGTTAAATTTATCTCGCCAGAGCGGAATTGCATCCTGACCATATTGAACTATAAAACTAGAATAGAATAGAAAATAACAAGTAATTATTAACAATTTATGTTCATCTCATTTTCATCTTAAGGATAAAAAAAAGATTTAAAGGTGGATGGGATCAGAAAGAGCAGAAAGACGCGATATGTCAAAAACTGTTTGCGTGGATATATGGAACTTTTTAGAAAAATTCTTTTACACGTATTTTTATTTTCGTATTCCCCGTCGAATTAGCCACCCCCGTCAAGATCGGTGACATTTCATATTTTTCATGAAAAAAACCGATATGTTTTTTGGCGAACCCGAGACCTCCAGACATGAGAAATGTCTTAAAGAATCCATTATTATACTCTGAGCGTATTTGATTAACAATGTTTTACATTTTGTACGAGCGCGGAAGTTTCTTAAGTTAAATGACGAATCAAATGTTAGTCCTCTAATTAATACTCAGTATCGTAAACCGCAAGTGTGTCTCTGGAATTATGTTATTGCAATATGATATAATTGCAATATATTTATCTCAATTTGAAACCTTATGTCTGTCCCGAGTACTAGACATCTCTCATCTCTGTTGATGTCGGGCCTGTAATGGCCCTACAACTCCTGAAAATTTGATGTCACCGACTTGGATGAGTGAGCACTCAATGAACGCGTATTGATGAGAGGAATATACCAAAAAGGTTTCGCTGAGAAAAAATCACTGATTTTCGAAATAGAACAAAAAACCAGTCCGTTCTGAAGTATTTTTGGCGTAAAAATCCTTGCTGATGTTTTTCACTTCCACGTAGAATAGGCCATCCCCTGTCAATCAAGATTGGTGATATTTCATATTTTTCATGAAAAAATCTATAGAAAAAAAAGAAAATTTTTTATAAATGAAATAAAAGGAAACTAACTAAAAAATGATTTATTTTGGATTTCTTTGAACAGAAATTCTTCAGTTATCACAGCAGTTCCAATGGTTTCGTTTGTTTACATCTTGTTGATTTGATTCCTGCGTAAAGTCAATTTGACCACCGAATTAGGAAAATGCCCAAAAAATTCATTAAACTTTGCAGTTGATTAATTTTTAAAACTTTGATGAGAACCTTCTGACTAAGAATCTGGTGTTGATCGATCGCTGTTCTAACTTGATGGGCATTCAAATCCTGTGCATTAATGCCTGGAAAATTAAGAAAATCAGCGTCACTAAATGGAAATTTATAGAATTTAAGTCAACTATAATTTCGCTAAAGTACACTATAATTTTAGGTCTAGCACATACTACTCACTGCTGAACGATTACAAAATCGAAAAATAGGGGATCTAAGATCAAAAATACCATGGACCTTATTAGTTACGACCACTTTTTTACGAATCAGCGTAATCATCCTGACGATAATTCTTCTCGTAAAACATGAAAACCCTTGGACAGAAAAAATTCCATATACATCCAGAACATACGAAACTTCTATAAAGTGAAAAGGCTGACTACCATAGGGTAGAGAGCGAAATTGAAATAGGCACGACTTCATTACGACCGTCCATTCTAGAGCCTGTGTAATATGGTTTTAGGCTCACAATCTGAGCGTATAAATGATTTTGCATTTAAAACATTTCACTGGAAGTGTCAGTCCAGGGATTCGATGTTTCCACAAATGTGGAGGGCATGCAATTTAGTATATAACTGGACCATCTGCGGCAGACATTCACTTACAGTCTCACTTGGTTACAAATAAATCGACTACTGTGGAATGTAATTAGTGCAACAATTTAATTCACAGTCACACTTATCCCTCAGAGCAATAATTACTAATGACTACCACGACGCGACGAATGGCAAGATAGTTTTGTTGGGACTCATGACTTTCATTGGAACATTCGCACGTTTCGAGTGCTCCTGTGAGGATCTTCAGTGATGTGCTGAAAGTTGAATTTATTTTTGATGTGCAAACTGCACGACTTGCATCTTGGATCATTTGCTATATTGTAGTGCTGTTGGATGAAAGGCATAACGAAATTTTTAATAGATATGGTAATAGTTAATTTTAGAGAGGTGAAAATATTAAAATCGAATTGACACTCGGTAGGCCTAAAAGCGCTAACTGTATCGAAATGGAATTCCAACGTGATACGAACTAAGCTATACTGAATACTGAAGACAGAAAGTGGAAAATTCTGGGCAGAAAACTAAAAGATGACCTAAAACGTTCAGGTGTAGAAACTAAGCTCTATACTTCCAGGGGGAGCGAAGAAGATACAGAAAAAAAAGTGGCAGGATATTGAACGCAAAATACATTTTATTCCCTTTGAGAGGTGTGGTCAAATACGAAATATAGTAAAGCTACAGTCTAGACTGCAACTCATCATCCTTTTTACGGCATGTGCTAGTGAGGTCCTCATTCCATGGCTCCCAGTCCTACGAAATATCGACGCAAACGATAATGTGAATGATCTGCTATGTTTTGCAACATTATAGAAAGCTCCCCTGTCCAAAACCGAAATGCCACCAAAATACTTAAGTTCCATTATTTTGGCATTGGCCGAATGTCAGTAAACTCGACTTTGTCATAAACAAACAGAACAGAAAAGGAACTTAATCCTAACTCAACGACATGATATTTATCATTGAAACCCCTCAACTTCATACCCAACGGACACTGCTCTCTTATGGGACACCAACACTGCATGAGACTAGTTTATCGAAGAGAATCAAAAGGATATAAGAATTAGACTGAAAATGTGACTAATTTTTTTATGCGACTGTAGTCTGTCCTTCCGAAATAATCCAAGAAACATATTCCCCTAATTTTAATTCATATCATCCAGAGTTCATCATGACACCACCACCAAAAGTTGTTTCCTAATGCACAGGGGCTTATTGTAAATTAATCACTTGCTGGAGAATTGGTAGCCTTCAAGAGCTTATGTGTCTGAATGTTTTGTTCCTAGCGGTGATATATCCTGATATCAGGCCTACAAACTCTATTGATCGCGATTTCACCGTAGAATCCTTCGTAAGCAGAACAGTATGAATGTGGAACAGTTTGCCATACTCTGTTTTCTCTCAGCTATGAGTCGGAAGCTCTACTACGTAAACGGAGCAAGATTTCGAAGTAATACAACCCGCCTTTTTATTACCTCTAACTGTTTACATAATTGATGTAATCTAGCTGGCGGAGAGACGAGAGACATGGCAATCCATTGGCAGTCAATTTTCTTTTTGGCGAAGTTTTATGGAGTGTTCTACAGATCCTCTCCTGTGACCTTATTGAGTTTCTTGGTGACTTCTCTGAACACGAAACTTCATGTCCTTAGCGCAGTGCAGTATGTCTTTGAAAGTCCCATTTGCGCTGACGAGTTCAGCCAGGTTCAGTTAATGTCCGAGATCTGATCTGAAGAAAATTATTGTGTCATATGTGGACAGTTTGGACAGATGATCTCAGATTCACGCTCTGACATATTTGTGAGATAGAAAAATATCGACACTTTGGAGACGACTCTCTCAGAGACTTGGCACATTTGTGTCCGAAATAACTTTCAACTGGGACCGTCGCTTAAATTTTGATTTTGAATGGGGCGCCAACTGATGTGGCGCATAGTTAGAAAATTTCTAAGCTGCATTGTAATACCAATCTCTAACAATTGAAATCTTCAACTCTTTTTTGATTTCATATACATAATAAGACCAGAACGGATTTCCTGCAAGATAGGTATCTAACTCTCTTAAAAATTCCCTCCCCCTCCAGCGAAACCCGGGATCGACGTCTGACTTAAAGAGTTTCTTTTGGACAGTATCTTGGTGCATATTCTTCTATTTGAACACTATGGAAACATGGAAAGTTTGTGCCGTAACGGTAACGTAACAATGTGTCTACAGTAAAATTTTAAAACTAAAGCCAATTTAAAGGCAGTTTTTTCATAACGATATTAACTTCATTTTGAAAAGTATCTACGTAGTATCCACAGCTGAACAGCATAGATATATGAAGAAAAATTGATTACCAAAATACATTCGATGTCTTTGTATTGAGAAATATTTGAGTACGATTTGGACAAAATTTATTAATTGCCCATTAGCACTCAGATATCTCAAATCTCCAATAAGTATTGGTTGCAACGAGATTTGATTCGCGCAATTCTAAAATGAAGAAAATTATATTATGTAACCTTCTGAGTGTGAGACGTAGAAACAAAACCTAATCCTTGATATGCAGTTTATAAACTTTTGTAAATAGATACTGGCATTGAATTTTAAAATTGAGAGCCCAGGTACTCTTCCCAAAAATATTAATGGAAATATTCTAGGCAGAAAATATAAACGACATGGAAGAAAATAGTCAAATGTTACGATTATTTTGAAAAACAAGAAAAAAACAAATAGGTCCTTGCCTAGAACCCACAAGAAACTCGTTGAATAAAATTACAATTTCCTTTTACTTTCTAAAACAGTGCAATTCTGCATTCACATTTAATGCTGTTACTCATGCAGAACGTGATGCAATCAGTTTCACTTTGTGGTATTTGTCTAATGCAGCTCATAAGCATATACAAAATCAGTAGACAGACCTAAAAAAAGGAAGGCCTAAAAATCTAGGTTAACACCGATACACGAATCAACAAAATCCCGAGATAAAAGCAACTATGTACCTTCAAAATACCCTAAACAAAACAGCCAATAGCCATTCATTGTTTTTGTACACAACTTGCAAAATGTGATTAGCGCGGATTTGAAATGCAGTCAATTTACGAATGCACATGCTGCCCTCTGGTATAAAGGCTTTCTCAGTTCCGATAAATCTTGTGTGTTTACAGAAACTCTTGCACTCGCTATAGCCATTAATTGTATAATTAGCGTAATTAATACTCAACAAAGTGAGCAGCGAACCGCAAAAATGTTGTGGCTGCCGTAGTGATTGAATACGATATAAATTTTGCGTAAGATTTTGCATAATCAGAATCTTAAGTGTTATTTTTTCCACAAGGATTTAAAGCAACTGAACTTCTGAAGTGCAGTACTGGTAGCTATCTATGTATGGATTAGATAGCCAGATTGGCGAAAAAAAAAACAATTTGAAACATACCTATCTCATTGGCTTCCCGATGATACCACTAAACTCAAATCGAAGATGTTCACTTTTTTTTCATAACCACACAATTTCCATTTTTCAAATATTTGGAACAAAGTTGCAGTGTCAAACAATCTCCGAATGTGCTTCCGTCAGCAGAAATGTCTCGATCTATCGAACAAAAATCTTCAGCAGTTTCAACACTCTGAAAACACTGACTACTTCTTTACTTCCTGCTAATTCTTTGTCCTCTATGGAAACAAGACAAAATGTGCTATCAGACATATTCAATGGACTAACATCATTGCAGTTACTGCATAGATTCCAGGGATCAGACACAGCGTACGCCTCTTGTCACTGTCTGACAAGAACATTCCGTTTCTGAAATAAATGAGACTTTTGACTCAATGAAAAGCATTCAAACGGTGTAAGTTGCTTGGTTTTCCGCTGAATGCAACAGTTTTTTTCTTTGTTATTAAATATTCACATAAATGTCACAAACAGAATAACCTCAAACTTCAACCTCCAACCCCCTCCCCCAAATCCTCTCCCTGCAAGAGTCCTTTCAACTACAAGTAGGTACCTATAGAAATGCTTCAGCCAAGCCTCAGTTTTGTATTGTACCACCACCACTACCAAGGAGAACAGAATAGATTGCTCATTTAATTTGCCTCCTTCAAACTTTGTTTTTCTGTT
The DNA here is from genome assembly GCA_963930735.1 of Dioctria linearis. Classification (NCBI taxonomy): domain Eukaryota; kingdom Metazoa; phylum Arthropoda; class Insecta; order Diptera; family Asilidae; genus Dioctria; species Dioctria linearis. Next base: position 3,336 of record CAWVNZ010002352.1, on the reverse strand, counting down.
TTTGTATCCTTAAGATGTTGACATTTTGCATTTATTTTCCATATCTTTCCTTGAACGTTAATTCCATGGTGACTACATTTGCCTTCATCCGAATTCAAACAAATTGCATACAAACTCAGCGCCATCTGGCAAAAAGAACTCATTGCTAATTTACCGTGGCTCACTGATTACTTGCGGGGAAGAACACCCAATTGAACCCAGAAGGTCTAGATGTAATGCTCTAAAATGGTGCGGAGCACAGAAGGAGAATTCAAGCTAAAAGGGATGCAAAATTTAAGTGTAAATAAAAGGATTTTTATTCATCTTCTCACAAGTCGCTTGTTGATTGGAGGCTTATTTCTTTTGTAAATAAAATGCACTAAGAAGTAAAAAGTAATGTTTTTCTATCTCAGTGCTATACACAAGAAAAGATTCATTCCAAAATAAGAAATGCTACAACTCAAATTAAATCTTAAAAGTTTGGGCAAGAGTTGCAGTTAGACAATTGCAATGCCCAAACTTTTAAGATTTAATCTGAGTTCTGGCATTTCTTATTTTGTAATGAAACTTTTCTTGTGTATTTTTTACTTTTTAGTGCATTTTATTTACAAAAGTTATTTATTTTAAAAGTTTTTCTAATATTATTTATTTTCTACTTTTTAGTCATAACTTCTATATACTCTCTCACTCTGTACTCTCGATACTCCGCTCTCTCCTCTCCGCTCTCGACTATCGCCTCTCCACTCTCGACTCTCCACTCTTCCTCTCTCTTTCTCTCCCATTACAAAAGACCATTCAGTCAGGGGTTCGTGAGTAGATAAACGTCGGATGCTCCGTTCTCGTGATATAATTTTTGGAAAATAATCCTTCATAGTAAAACCACGAAATGTTTAACACCCCTAACGCGATGAGAGCGGGGGGGGGGGGGGTGGTAGAGTCAAACAAAAAAATATTGGTGATCTATTTTGGTATTCTCTACAAATTGTGAAAGCTTCATCCAAATGGAAGATGAACGGGTCGAAAACAAGCACTTTTTGATCGTTTTCATGGTAGAATGGTTAACTTTCGAAAAATCCCAGAGTGAAAGAATTTCTAAGAAATTTGAGGTTTTTTTTAGAGAAAGTTATTTTTGTACTGGGGATTTAATATGATTGTTTGATCTGCAAGAAATTTGTGTATTTGTATTTTATTTTGAGATTAGCTACCATTTCCCATCATATTTCAAAAAACCTCTTTTGCAAGATTCAAAGTTTCAAGAATCCTACGAATACAAATCTCACGTTGGGCTAAATTAATTTCAAAGAAATCGACCGTTTTTGTTTCAATTTTTTTTTTGGAAAATGCACCAACAACAATATTTCTCAAAAAATATAAATTTTTTGAGAACCTCGAATTTTGTTCACAGCGGATTATAAAAAGCAAAAAAAAATTTTTGGGCTTTTAAAAAGGATTATGTTTTTTTTTTTTTGTAAATACAGGGGGAAGAGGGGGAACCTATGCCAAGCACGGAAGCCATAGCGGCCCATTGTACTATCATGAATCTCATTCACCAAAACCTTCCTGTCATCTTAATGAAGCGCATCAGATCTTGGTGAGGAAGGACACTCACACAATAAGTGTTCGGTTGTCTTAGGCTCTCCCCTCCCTCCAGGCAGGACCGACACTCAGGGCTGCCAACAACTCCCATCCTTGTTAGATGTGCGTGAAGTGAGCTGTGGTCGGTAATGATGCCAACCACAGTTCTACATTGTTTTCTTTCGAGCCCCATGAGAAAATAGGAGATATTCCCATTGGGCCCATCAAGAAACAGTTTTGTACACCTACTAGAGCTCAGGTTCTCCCATCTCTGCTGATGTTTCCTATGAACATCCGCTTTGATGAGAGACCCGATACTCGAGATGGCAACGCCTACGGCGGGGTCCGGTCCGAGGAACGGAGATTCGGAGCCAGCCCTAGCTAAAAGGTCACCCCTTTCATTCTCCATGATCCCCATGTGACCAGGAACCCACAGGATTATGTTAGACAGGATTTTATTTTCTAAGATTTTTCAAAATTTTCTTATCCGCAGTTCTCAGATTTTTCAATTATCTAATACCGCTGGTTAGGAAATAAGGTAGAAAAAAGTAAAAAATTACAGTTTTATAGCAATTAAAATCGAAGAAAGTAGAGCCAAAATCTTCTCCACTTTGAAAGAAAGCTAATTCCTAACACAATCCTTAAACTCTTAACATCTTCAAAATCAGCGTAAAAATTTCAATAAAAAAGTTGTCATAACCTCCAATATAAACCTGCATAGATTTGGACCGTGTACCGAGAAAATGGTTAAAAAATATAGAAATAAAATAAAAATGTCGAAAACTGAACTTAAGACGACCACACCTAAGAAAAAGGGAGCAAAAAGTGGTATATCTTTGTTCTTCCAAGTGTTTTGCGGTAGTTGCCTCTCACTTACATACAAACGTATTCCGCACCTTAGCTTAGTATCCATAGCCTAGGAAAAAAAAGTTGCAGGACATCCGGGAAAGTGCTCCTTTGGATGAACATCCTTTTCCTCTTGTCGAATTATTGGCATCATTTTCAATGAACGCCCGTTTTCGGTATCACAGAGTGGTCATAAATTGGACACTATTTCCGACACACAATTGGAGTCTTTCGCTGATGATGTGAACTGCTTTGTAGTATGTTCCAGCACGGCCCACATATAGTAACTATGTACATAAAATTTTGTATATATACAAAAATGTATGTAAGATGTGAAATCGTGATAATTGGTTTCATCTACAATTGCTGCTGCCCCAGATTTCTGTATTCCACTGAACTTCCTCATGATCGGATCCGGATACAAATGGCATGTAATTGTGGATAATTTGATTGCACCCTTGTCAATTGATTGGCTCCTGATCGGAACTTGGGGGAAGTGGAGTACTTGCCAGCAAAGTGGATTCCATTGTTCCTTATACTCTTATATTATATGTAATTACACACATGAATGAATAGTTCTCATTAAGTTCATTCATGTCTTCCAATGTATACAGAATTTCTAGATAACTTCATAGACTTAATTTTCAGCACGACAAGAAACACCTCTAGGGAACTAGTTTGCGCTTTTTCGTCTAATGAATGCCGATAAGAAGGAGACCTCTAAATTTCGACAGCGCAATGGCGTGACTTATGTACACAAAGTAATCACTACTTTCTAGATGTTTTAGCATATTTATCACAGCCACGAAAATGAAATTTACTCGCACTTAACATCAAGGGGAGAGCAGGGCTATTAAATTCGAGCCAGATTTAGGCGCCACCCAATCATGTTGACAGGTGTACGATTAGTGTCGCATAATGACTAGCAAACGAATG
>CAWVNZ010002351.1:0-81552 GCA_963930735.1 Dioctria linearis | reverse complement strand
GCCAGGGATTGCCTTTTCTACAGTAAATTTTACAAAAATAGTTTCTTATTGTCGCAAGTTTTAATTGCGCCAGGGATTACCTTTTCTACAGTAAATTTTTCAAAAATTAATTTTTTACTGTAGAAAATTTTAATTACGCCAGGGATTGCCTTTTCTATAGTAAATTTTTCAAAATTTAATTTTCTACTGTCGCAAATTTTAATTGCGCCAGGGATTGCCTTTTCTACAGTAAATTTTTCAAAAAATATTTTTTTACTGTCGCAAATTTTAAACACGCCAGGGATTGCCTTCTCTATGGTAAATTTTGCAAAAAATAATTTTTTACTGTCGCAAATTTTAATTGCGCCAGGGATTGCCTTTTCTATAGTAAATTTTTCACAAATTAATTTTTTACTGTCGCAAATTTTAAATCCGCCAGGGATTGCCTTTTCTATAGTAAATTATTCAAAAAATAATTTTTTACTGTCGCAAATTTTAATTGCGCCAGGGATTGCCTTTTCTACAGTAAATTTTTCAAAAAATAATTTTCTACTGTTGAAAATTTTAATTGCGCCAGGGATTGCCTTTTCTACAATAAATTTTTCAAAAAATAATTTTTTACTCTCGCAAATTTTAATTGCGTCAGGGATTGCCTTTTCTATAGTAAATTTTGCAAAAAATAATTTTTTACTGTCGCAAATTTTAATTGGGCCAGGGATTGCCGTTTCTATAGTAAATTTTTCAAAAATTAATTTTTTACTGTCGCAAATTTTAATTGCGCCAGGGATTGCCTTTTCTACAGTAAATTTTACAAAAAATAATTTTTTACTGTCGCAAATTTTAATTGCTCCAGGGATTGCCTTTTCTATAGTAAATTTTTCACAAATTAATTTTATACTGTCGCAAATTTTAATTACGCCAGGGATTGCCCTTTTATAGTAAATTTTGCAAAAAATAATTTTTTACTCTCGCAAATTTTAAATCCGCCAGGGATTGCCTTTTCTACAGTAAATTTTTCAAAAAATAATTTTCTACTGTCGCAAATTTTAATTGCTCCAGGGATTGCCTTTTCTATAGTAAATTTTTCACAAATTAATTTTATACTGTCGCAAATTTTAATTACGCCAGGGATTGCCCTTTTATAGTAAATTTTGCAAAAAATAATTTTTTACTCTCGCAAATTTTAATTGCGCCAGGGATTGCCTTTTCTATAGTAAATTATTCAAAAAATAATTTTTTACTGTCGCAAATTTTAAATCCGCCAGGGATTGCCTTTTCTACAGTAAATTTTACAAAAAATTATTTTTTACTGTCGCAAGTTTTAATTGCGCCAGGGATTACCTTTTCTATAGTAAATTTTTCAAAAATTAATTTTTTACTGTCGAAAATTTTAATTACGCCAGGGATTGCCTTTTCAAAAATTAATTTTTTACTGTCGCAAATTTTAAATCCGCCAGGGATTGCCTTTTCTACAGTAAATTTTTCAAAAAATAATTTTCTACTGTCGCAAATTTTAATTGCTCCAGGGATTGCCTTTTCTATAGTAAATTTTTCACAAATTAATTTTATACTGTCGCAAATTTTAATTACGCCAGGGATTGCCCTTTTATAGTAAATTTTTCAAAAAATAATTTTTTACTCTCGCAAATTTTAATTGCGTCAGGGATTGCCTTTTCTATAGTAAATTTTGCAAAAAATAATTTTTTACTGTCGCAAATTTTAATTGGGCCAGGGATTGCCGTTTCTATAGTAAATTTTTCAAAAATTAATTTTTTACTGTCGCATATTTTAATTGCGCCAGGGATTGCCTTTTCTACAGTAAATTTTACAAAAAATAATTTTTTACTGTCGCAAATTTTAATTGCTCCAGGGATTGCCTTTTCTATAGTAAATTTTTCACAAATTCATTTTATACTGTCGCAAATTTTAATTACGCCAGGGATTGCCCTTTTATAGTAAATTTTGCAAAAAATAATTTTTTACTCTCGCAAATTTTAAATCCGCCAGGGATTGCCTTTTCTACAGTAAATTTTTCAAAAAATAATTTTCTACTGTCGCAAATTTTAATTGCTCCAGGGATTGCCTTTTCTATAGTAAATTTTTCACAAATTAATTTTATACTGTCGCAAATTTTAATTACGCCAGGGATTGCCCTTTTATAGTAAATTTTGCAAAAAATAATTTTTTACTCTCGCAAATTTTAATTGCGCCAGGGATTGCCTTTTCTATAGTAAATTATTCAAAAAATAATTTTTTACTGTCGCAAATTTTAAATCCGCCAGGGATTGCCTTTTCTACAGTAAATTTTACAAAAAATTATTTTTTACTGTCGCAAGTTTTAATTGCGCCAGGGATTACCTTTTCTATAGTAAATTTTTCAAAAATTAATTTTTTACTGTCGAAAATTTTAATTACGCCAGGGATTGCCTTTTCTATAGTAAATTTTTCAAAAATTAATTTTTTACTGTCGCAAATTTTAAATCCGCCAGGGATTGCCTTTTCTACAGTAAATTTTTCAAAAAATAATTTTCTACTGTCGCAAATTTTAATTGCTCCAGGGATTGCCTTTTCTATAGTAAATTTTTCACAAATTAATTTTATACTGTCGCAAATTTTAATTACGCCAGGGATTGCCCTTTTATAGTAAATTTTGCAAAAAATAATTTTTTACTCTCGCAAATTTTAATTGCGCCAGGATTGCCTTTTCTATAGTAAATTTTTCAAAAATTAATTTTTTACTGTCGCAAATTTTAAATCCGCCAGGGATTGCCTTTTCTATAGTAAATTTTTCACAAATTAATTTTATACTGTCGCAAATTTTAATTACGCCAGGGATTGCCCTTTTATAGTAAATTTTGCAAAAAATAATTTTTTACTGTCGCAAATTTTAATTGCGCCAGGGATTGCCTTTTCTACAGTAAATTTTACAAAAAATAATTTCTTATTGTCGCAAGTTTTAATTGCGCCAGGGATTACCTTTTCTACAGTAAATTTTTCAAAAATTAATTTTTTACTGTCGAAAATTTTAATTACGCCAGGGATTGCCTTTTCTATAGTAAATTTTTCAAAAAATAATTTTCTACTGTCGCAAATTTTAATTGCGCCAGGGATTGCCTTTTCTACAGTAAATTTTTCAAAAAATATTTTTTTACTGTCGCAAATTTTAAATACGCCAGGGATTGCCTTTTCTATGGTAAATTTTGCAAAAAATAATTTTTTACTGTCGCAAATTTTAATTGCGCCAGGGATTGCCTTTTCTATAGTAAATTATTCAAAAAATAATTTTTTACTGTTGAAAATTTTAATTGCCCAGGGATTGCCTTTTCTACAGTAAATTTTTCAAAAAATAATTTTTTACTCTCGCAAATTTTAATTGCGCCAGGGATTGCCTTTTCTACAATAAATTTTTCAAAAAATAATTTTCTACTGTTGAAAATTTTAATTGCCCAGGGATTGCCTTTTCTACAGTAAATTTTTCAAAAAATAATTTTTTACTCTCGCAAATTTTAATTGCGTCAGGGATTGCCTTTTCTATAGTAAATTTTGCAAAAAATAATTATTTACTGTCGCAAATTTTAATTGGGCCAGGGATTGCCGTTTCTATAGTAAATTTTTCAAAAATTAATTTTTTACTGTCGCAAATTTTAATTGCGCCAGGGATTGCCTTTTCTACAGTAAATTTTACAAAAAATAATTTTTTACTGTCGCAAATTTTAATTGCTCCAGGGATTGCCTTTTCTATAGTAAATTTTTCACAAATTAATTTTATACTGTCGCAAATTTTAATTACGTCAGGGATTGCCCTTTTATAGTAAATTTTGCAAAAAATAATTTTTTACTCTCGCAAATTTTAAATCCGCCAGGGATTGCCTTTTCTATAGTAAATTTTTCAAAAAATAATTTTCTACTGTCGCAAATTTTAATTGCTCCAGGGATTGCCTTTTCTATAGTAAATTTTTCACAAATTAATTTTATACTGTCGCAAATTTTAATTACGCCAGGGATTGCCCTTTTATAGTAAATTTTGCAAAAAATAATTTTTTACTCTCGCAAATTTTAATTGCGCCAGGGATTGCCTTTTCTATAGTAAATTATTCAAAAAATAATTTTTTACTGTCGCAAATTTTAAATCCGCCAGGGATTGCCTTTTCTACAGTAAATTTTACAAAAAATTATTTTTTACTGTCGCAAGTTTTAATTGCGCCAGGGATTACCTTTTCTATAGTAAATTTTTCAAAAATTAATTTTTTACTGTCGAAAATTTTAATTACGCCAGGGATTGCCTTTTCTATAGTAAATTTTTCAAAAATTAATTTTTTACTGTCGCAAATTTTAAATCCGCCAGGGATTGCCTTTTCTACAGTAAATTTTTCAAAAAATAATTTTCTACTGTCGCAAATTTTAATTGCTCCAGGGAGTGCCTTTTCTATAGTAAATTTTTCACAAATTAATTTTACACTGTCGCAAATTTTAATTACGCCAGAGATTGCCCTTTTATAGTAAATTTTGCAAAAAATAATTTTTTACTCTCGCAAATTTTAATTGCGCCAGGATTGCCTTTTCTATAGTAAATTTTTCAAAAATTAATTTTTTACTGTCGCAAATTTTAAATCCGCCAGGGATTGCCTTTTCTATAGTAAATTTTTCACAAATTAATTTTCTACTGTTGAAAATTTTAATTGCGCCAGGGATTGCCTTTTCTACAGTAAATTTTTCAAAAAATAATTTTTTACTCTCGCAAATTTTAATTGCGTCAGGGATTGCCTTTTCTATAGTAAATTTTGCAAAAAATAATTTTTTACTGTCGCAAATTTTAATTGCGCCAGGGATTACCTTTTCTATAGTAAATTTTTCAAAAAATAATTTTTACTGTCGCAAATTTTAATTCCGCCAGGGATTGCCTTTTCTATAGTAAATTATTCAAAAAATAATTTTTTACTGTCGCAAATTTTAATTGCGCCAGGGATTGCCTTTTCTACAGTAAATTTTTCAAAAAATAATTTTCTACTGTTGAAAATTTTAATTGCGCCAGGGATTGCCTTTTCTACAGTAAATTTTTCAAAAAATAATTTTTTACTCTCGCAAATTTTAATTGCGTCAGGGATTGCCTTTTCTATAGTAAATTTTGCAAAAAATAATTTTTTACTGTCGCAAATTTTAATTGCGCCAGGGATTACCTTTTCTATAGTAAATTTTTCAAAAAATAATTTTTACTGTCGCAAATTTTAATTCCGCCAGGGATTGCCTTTTCTACAGTAAATTTTACAAAAAATAATTTCTTATTGTCGCAAGTTTTAATTGCGCCAGGGATTACCTTTTCTACAGTAAATTTTTCAAAAATTAATTTTTTACTGTCGAAAATTTTAATTACGCCAGGGATTGCCTTTTCTATAGTAATTTTTTCAAAAAATAATTTTCTACTGTCGCAAATTTTAATTGCGCCAGGGATTGCCTTTTCTACAGTAAATTTTTCAAAAAATATTTTTTTACTGTCGCAAATTTTAAATACGCCAGGGATTGCCTTTTCTATGGTAAATTTTGCAAAAAATAATTTTTTACTGTCGCAAATTTTAATTGCGCCTGGGATTGCCTTTTCTATAGTAAATTTTTCACAAATTAATTTTTTACTGTCGCAAATTTTAAATCCGCCAGGGATTGCCTTTTCTATAGTAAATTATTCAAAAAATAATTTTTTACTGTCGCAAATTTTAATTGCGCCAGGGATTGCCTTTTCTACAGTAAATTTTTCAAAAAATAATTTTCTACTGTTGAAAATTTTAATTGCGCCAGGAATTGCCTTTTCTACAGTAAATTTTTCAAAAAATAATTTTTTACTCTCGCAAATTTTAATTGCGTCAGGGATTGCCTTTTCTATAGTAAATTTTGCAAAAAATAATTTTTTACTGTCGCAAATTTTAATTGGGCCAGGGATTGCCGTTTCTATAGTAAATTTTTCAAAAATTAATTTTTTACTGTCGCAAATTTTAATTGCGCCAGGGATTGCCTTTTCTACAGTAAATTTTACAAAAAATAATTTTTTACTGTCGCAAATTTTATTTGCGCCAGGGATTGCCTTTTCTACAGTAAATTTTACAAAAAATTATTTTTTACTGTCGCAAGTTTTAATTGCGCCAGGGATTACCTTTTCTATAGTAAATTTTTCAAAAATTAATTTTTTACTGTCGAAAATTTTAATTACGCCAGGGATTGCCTTTTCTATAGTAAATTTTTCAAAAATTAATTTTTTACTGTCGCAAATTTTAAATCCGCCAGGGATTGCCTTTTCTACAGTAAATTTTTCAAAAAATAATATTCTACTGTCGCAAATTTTAATTGCTCCAGGGATTGCCTTTTCTATAGTAAATTTTTCACAAATTAATTTTATACTGTCGCAAATTTTAATTACGCCAGGGATTGCCCTTTTATAGTAAATTTTGCAAAAAATAATTTTTTACTCTCGCAAATTTTAATTGCGCCAGGGATTGCCTTTTCTATAGTAAATTATTCAAAAAATAATTTTTTACTGTCGCAAATTTTAAATCCGCCAGGGATTGCCTTTTCTATAGTAAATTATTCAAAAAATAATTTTTTACTGTCGCAAATTTTACATCCGCCAGGGATTGCCTTTTCTATAGTAAATTTTTCAAAAAATAATTTTCTAATGTCGCAAATTTTAATTGCGCGAGGGATTGCCTTTTCTACAGTAAATTTTTCAAAAAAGAATTTTTTACTGTCGCAAATTTTAATTGAGCCAGGGATTGCCCTTTCTATAGTAAATTTTTCAAAAATTAATTTTATACTGTCGCAAATTTTAAATATGCCAGGGATTGCCTCTTCTATAGTAAATTTTGCAAAAAATAATTTTTTACTGTTGCAAATTTTAATTCCGCCAGGGATTGCCTTTTCTATAGTAAATTTTGCAAAAAATAATTTTTTACTATCGCAAATTTTAATTGCGCCAGGGATTGCCTTTTCTATAGTAAATTTTTCAAAAATCGCAAATGTTAATTGCGCCAGGGATTGCCTTTTCTACAGTAAATTTTACAAAAAATAATTTTTTACTGTCGCAAGTTTTAATTGCGCCAGGGATTACCTTTTCTTTGGTAAATTTTTCAAAAATTAATTTTTTACTGTCGAAAATTTTAATTACGCCAGGGAATGCCTTTTCTATAGTAAATTTTACAAAAAATAATTTTTTACTATCGCAAGTTTTAATTGCGCCAGGGATTACCTTTTCTACAGTAAATTTTTCAAAAATTAATTTTTTACTGTCGAAAATTTTAATTAAGCCAGGGATTGCCTTTTCTATAGTAAATTTTTCAAAAAATAATTTTTTACTGTCGCAAATTTTAATTGCGCCAGGGATTGCCTTTGCTACAGTAAATTTTTACAAAAAATAATTTTTTACTGTCGCAAGTTTTAATTGCGCCAGGGATTACCTTTTCTATAGTAAATTTTTCAAAAATTAATTATTTACTGTCGAAAATTTTAATTACGCCAGGGATTGCCTTTTCTATAGTAAATTTTTCAAAAAATAATTTTCTACTGTCGCAAATTTTAATTGCGCCAGGGATTACCTTTTCTATAGTAAATTTTTCAAAAATTAATTTTTTACTGTCGAAAATTTTAATTACGCCAGGGATTGCCTTTTCTATAGTAAATTTTTCAAAAATTAATTTTTTACTGTCGCAAATTTTAAATCCGCCAGGGATTGCCTTTTCTATAGTAAATTTTTCACAAATTAATTTTCTACTGTCGCACATTTTAATTGCTCCAAGGATTGCCTTTTCTATAGTAAATTTTTCACAAATTAATTTTATACTCTCGCAAATTTTAATTACGCCAGGGATTGCCCTTTTATAGTAAATTTTGCAAAAAATAATTTTTTACTCTCGCAAATTTTAATTGCGCCAGGGATTGCCTTTTCTATAGTAAATTATTCAAAAAATAATTTTTTACTGTCGCAAATTTTAAATCCGCCAGGGATTGCATTTTCTATAGTAAATTATTCAAAAAATAATTTTTTACTGTCGCAACTTTTAAATCCGCCAGGGATTGCCTTTTCTATAGTAAATTTTTCAAAAAATAATTTTCTAATTTCGCAAATTTTAATTGCGCCAGGGATTGCCTTTTCTACAGTAAATTTTTCAAAAAATAATTTTTTACTGTCGCAAATTTTAATTGCGCCAGGGATTGCCCTTTCTATAGTAAATTTTTCAATAATTAATTTTATACTGTCGCAAATTTTAAATATGCCAGGGATTGCCTCTTCTATAGTAAATTTTGCAAAAAATAATTTTTTACTGTCGCAAATTTTAATTCCGCCAGGGATTGCCTTTTCTATAGTAAATTTTGCAAAAAATAATTTTTTACTGTCGCAAATTTTAATTGCGCCAGGGATTGCCTTTTCTATAGTAAATTTTTCAAAAATCGCAAATGTTAATTGCGCCAGGGATTGCCTTTTCTACAGTAAATTTTACAAAAAATAATTTTTTACTGTCGCAAGTTTTAATTGCGCCAGGGATTACCTTTTCTTTGGTAAATTTTTCAAAAATTAATTTTTTACTGTCGAAAATTTTAATTACGCCAGGGATTGCCTTTTCTATAGTAAATTTTACAAAAAATAATTTTTTACTGTCGCAAGTTTTAATTGCGCCAGGGATTGCCTTTGCTACAGTAAATTTTTACAAAAAATAATTTTTTACTGTCGCAAGTTTTAATTGCGCCAGGGATTACCTTTTCTATAGTAAATTTTTCAAAAATTAATTATTTACTGTCGAAAATTTTAATTACGCCAGGGATTGCCTTTTCTATAGTAAATTTTTCAAAAAATAATTTTCTACTGTCGCAAATTTTAATTGCGCCAGGGATTGCCTTTTCTACAGTAAATTTTTCAAAAAATAATTTTTTACTGTCGCAAATTTTAAATCCGCCAAGGATTGCCTTTTCTATAGTAAATTTTTCAATAATTAATTTTTTACTGTCGCAAATTTTAAATACGCCAGGGATTGCATTTTATATAGTAAATTTTTCAAAAATTAATTTTTTACTGTCGCAAATTTTAAATCCGCCAGGGATTGCCTTTTCTATAGTAAATTTTTCACAAATTAATTTTCTACTGTCGCAAATTTTAATTGCGCCAGGGATTGCCTTTTCTATAGTAAATTTTTCACAAATTAATTTTATACTGTCGCAAATTTTAATTACGCCAGGGATTGCCTTTTCTATAGTAAATTTTAGCAAAAAATAATTTTTTACTGTCGCAAATTTTAATTGCGCCAGGGATTGCCTTTTATATAGTAAATTTTTCAAAAATTAATTTTTTACTGTCGCAAATTTTAAATCCGCCAGGGATTGCCTTTTCCATAGTAAATTTTTCAAAAAATAATTTTCTACTGTCGCAAATTTTAATTGCGCAAGGGATAGCCTTTTCTACAGTAAATTTTGCAAAAAATAATTTTTTACTGTCGCAAATTTTAATTGCGCCAGGGATTGCCTTTTCTATAGTAAATTTTGCAAAAAATAATTCTTTACTGTCGCAAATTTTAATTGCGCCAGGGGTTACCTTTTCTATAGTAAATTTTTCAAAAATTAATTTTTTACTGTCGAAAATTTTAATTACGCCAGGGATTGCCTTTTCTCTAGTAAATTTTTCAAAAATTAATTTTATACTGTCGAAAATTTTAAATACGCCAGGGATTGCCTCTTCTATAGTAAATTTTGCAAAAAATATTTTTTTAATGTAGCAAATTTTAATTGCGCCAGGGATTGCCTTTTCTACAGTAAATTTTTCAAAAAATAATTTTTTACTGTCGCAAATTTTAATTGCGCCAGGGATTGCCTTTTCTACAGTAAATTTTTCAACAAATAATTTTTTACTGTCGCAAATTTTAATTACCCCAGGGCTTGCCTTTTCTATAGTAAATTTTTCAAAAATTAATTTTTTACTGTCGAAAATTTTAATTACGCCAGGGATTGCCTTTTCTATAGTAAATTTTTCAAAAAATAATTTTCTACTGTCGCAAAATTTAATTGCGCCAGGGATTGCCTTTTCTACAGTAAATTTTTCAAAAAATAATTTTTTACTGTCGCAAATTTTAATTACGCCAGGGATTCTTTTCTATAGTAAATTTTTCAAAAATTAATTTTTTACTGTCACAAATTTTAAATACGCCAGGGATTGCCTTTTCTATAGTAAATTTTGCAAAAAATAATTTTTTACTGTCGCAAATTTTAATTGCGCCAGGGATTGCCTTTTCTATAGTAAATTTTTCACAAATTAATTTTTTACTGTCGCAAATTTTAAATCCGCCAGGGATTGCCTATTCTATAGTAAATTAATCTAAAAATAATTTTTTATTGTCGCAAATTTTAATTGCGCCAGGGATTGCCTTTTCTACAGTAAATTTTGCAAAAAATAATTTTTTACTGTCGCAAATTTTAACTGCGCCAGGGATTGCCTTTTCTATAGTAAATTATTCAAAAAATAATTTTTTACTGTCGCAAATTTTAATTACACCAGGGATTGCCTTTTCTATTGTTAATTTTGCAAAAAATTATTTTTTACTGTCGCAAATTTTAATTACGACAGGGATTGCCTTTTCTATAGTAAATTTTTCAAAAATTAATTTTTTACTGTCGCAAATTTTAAATCCGCCAGGGATTGCCTTTTCTATAGTAAATTATTCAAAAAATAATTTTTTACTGTCGCAAATTTTAATTACGCCAGGGATTGCCTTTTCTATAGTAAATTAATCAAAAACTAATTTTTTTCTGTCGCAAATTTTAATTACGCCAGGGATTGCTTTTTCTATAGTAAATTTTTCAAAAGATAATTTTTTACTGTCGCAAATTTTAAATACGCCAGGGATTGCCTTTTCTATAGTAAATTTTGGAAAAAATAATTTTTTACTGTCGCAAATTTTTATTGGGCCTGGGATTGCCCTTTCTATAGTAAATTTTTCAAAAATTAATTTTTTACTGTCGAAAATTTTAAATACGCCAGGGATTTCCTTTTCTATAGTAAATTTTTCAAAAAATAATTTTTTACTGTCGCAAATTTTAAATACCCCAGGGATTGCCTTTTCTATAGTAAATTATTCAAAAACTAATTTTTTACTGTCGCAAATTTTAATTACGACAGGGATTGCCTTTTCTATAGTAAATTTTTCAAAAACAAATTTTTTATTGTCGCAAATTTTAATTACGCCAGTGATTGCCTTTTCTATAGTAAATTTTTCAAAAAATAATTTTTTACTGTCGCAAATTTTAAATACGCCATGGATTGCCATTTCTATAGTAAATTTTGCAAAAAACAATTTTTTCTGTCTCAAATTTTAATAGCGCCAGGGATTGCCTTTTCTATAGTAAATTTTCAAAATTTAATTTTATACTGTCGCAAATTTTAAATACGCCAGGGATTGCCTTTTCTACAGTAAATTTTGCAAAAATAATTTTTTTCTGTCGCAAATTTTAGTTGCGCCAGGGATTGCCTTTTCTATAGTAAATTATTCAAAAAATAATTTTTTATTGTCGCAAATTTTAATTGCGCCAGGGATTGCCTTTTCTATAGTAAATTATTCAAAAAATAATTTTTTACTGTCGCAAATTTTAAATACGCCAGGGATTGCCTTTTCTATAGTAAATTTTGCAAAAAATAATTTTTTACTGTCGCAAATTTTAAATACGCCAGGGTTTGCCTTTTCTATAGTAAATTTTGCAAAAAATAATTTTTTAATGTCGCAAATTTCAATTGCGCCAGGGATTGCCTTTTCTATAGTAATTTATTCAAAAAATAATTTTATACTGTCGCAAATTTTAAATACGCCAGGGATTGCCTTTTCTACAGTAAATTTTGCAAAAAATAATTTTTTACTGTCTCAAGTTTTAATTGCGCCAGGTATTGCCTTTTCTATAGTAAATTTTTCAAAAAATAATATTCTACTGTCGCAAATTTTAATTGCGCCAGGGATTGCCTTTTCTACAGTAAATTTTGCAAAAAATAATTTTTTTACTGTCGCAAATTTTAATTACGCCAGGGATTGCCTTTTCTATAGTAAATTTTTCACAAATTAATTTTTTACTGTCGCAAATTTTAAATACGCCAGGGATTGCCTTTTCTATAGTAAATTTAGCAAAAAATAATTTTTTACTGTCGCAAATTTTAATTGCGCCAGGGATTGCCTTTTCTATAGTAAATTTTTCAAAATTAATTTTTTACTGTCGCAAATTTGAAATACGCCAGGGATTGCCTTTTCTATAGTAAATTTTTCAAAAATTAATTTTTTACTGGCGCAAATTTTAATTGCGCCAGGGATTGCCTTTTCTATAGTAAATTTTTCACAAAATAATTTTTTACTGTCGCAAATTTTAAATACGCCAGGGATTGCCTTTTCTATAGTAAATTATTCAAAAAATAATTTTTTACTGTCGCAAATTTTAATTGCGCCAGGGATTGCCTTTTCTACAGTAAATTTTGCAAAAAATAATTTTGTACTGTCGCAAATTTTAATTGCGCCAGGGATTGCCTTTTCTACAGTAAATTTTGCGAAAAATAATTTTTTACTGTCGCAAATTTTAATTACGCCAGGGATTACTTTTCTATAGTAAATTTTTCAAAAATTAATTTTTTACTGTCACAAATTTTAAATACGCCAGGGATTGCCTTTTCTATAGTAAATTTTGCAAAAATAATTTTTTATTGTCGCAAATTTTAATTGCGCCAGGGATTACCTTTTCTATAGTAAATTTTTCACAAATTAATTTTTTACTGTCGCAAATTTTAAATCCGCCAGGGATTTCCTTTTCTATAGTAAATTATTCTAAAAATAATTTTTTACTGTCGCAAATTTTAATTGCGCCAGGGATTGCCTTTTCTACAGTAAATTTTGCAAAAAATAATTTTTTACTGTCGCAAATTTTAATTGCGCCAGGGATTGCCTTTTCTATAGTAAATTATTCAAAAAATAATTTTTTACTGTCGAAAATTTTAATTACGCCAGGGTTTGCCTTTTCTATAGTAAATTTTTCAAAAATTAATTTTTTACTGTCGCAAATTTTAAATACGCCAGGGATTGCCTTTTCTATAGTAAATTTTGCAAAAAATAATTTTTTACTGTCGCAAATTTTAAATACGCCAGGGATTGCCTTTTCTATAGTAAATTTAGCAAAAAATAATTTTTTACTGTCGCAAATTTTAATTGCGCCAGGGATTGCCTTTTCTATAGTAAATTTTTCAAAAATTAATTTTTACTGTCGCAAATTTGAAATACGCCAGGGATTGCCTTTTCTATAGTAAATTTTTCAAAAATTAATTTTTTACTGGCGCAAATTTTAATTGCGCCAGGGATTGCCTTTTCTATAGTAAATTTTTCACAAAATAATTTTTTACTGTCGCAAATTTTAAATACGCCAGGGATTGCCTTTTCTATAGTAAATTATTCAAAAAATAATTTTTTACTGTCGCAAATTTTAATTGCGCCAGGGATTGCCTTTTCTACAGTAAATTTTGCAAAAAATAATTTTGTACTGTCGCAAATTTAAATTGCGCCAGGGATTGCCTTTTCTACAGTAAATTTTGCGAAAAATAATTTTTTACTGTCGCAAATTTTAATTACGCCAGGGATTACTTTTCTATAGTAAATTTTTCAAAAATTAATTTTTTACTGTCACAAATTTTAAATACGCCAGGGATTGCCTTTTCTATAGTAAATTTTGCAAAAATAATTTTTTATTGTCGCAAATTTTAATTGCGCCAGGGATTACCTTTTCTATAGTAAATTTTTCACAAATTAATTTTTTACTGTCGCAAATTTTAAATCCGCCAGGGATTTCCTTTTCTATAGTAAATTATTCTAAAAATAATTTTTTACTGTCGCAA
Organism: Dioctria linearis; assembly: GCA_963930735.1. Taxonomy (NCBI): domain Eukaryota; kingdom Metazoa; phylum Arthropoda; class Insecta; order Diptera; family Asilidae; genus Dioctria; species Dioctria linearis. Next base: position 67,694 of record CAWVNZ010002351.1, on the reverse strand, counting down.
ATTTTAATTGCGCCAGGGATTGCCTTTTCTACAGTAAATTTTGCAAAAAATAATTTTTTACTGTCGCAAATTTTAATTGCGCCAGGGATTGCCTTTTCTATAGTAAATTATTCAAAAAATAATTTTTTACTGTCGAAAATTTTAATTACGCCAGGGTTTGCCTTTTCTATAGTAAATTTTTCAAAAATTAATTTTTTACTGTCGCAAATTTTAAATACGCCAGGGATTGCCTTTTCTATAGTAAATTTTGCAAAAAATAATTTTTTACTGTCGCTAATTCTAATTATGCCTTTTCTACAGTAAATTTTTCAAAAATTAATTTTTTACTGTCGCAAATTTTAAATCCGCCGGGGAATGCCTTTTCTATAGTAAATTTTGCAACAAATAATTTTTTACTGTCGCAAATTTTAATTGCGCCAGGGATTGCCTTTTCTATAGTAAATTTTTCAAAAATTAATTTTTTACTGTCGCAAATTTTAAATACGCCAGGGATTGCCTTTTCTATAGTAAATTTTTCAAAAATTATTTTTTTACTGGCGCAAATTTTAATTGCGCCAGGGATTGCCTTTTCTATAGTAAATTTTTCAAAAAATAATTTTTTACTGTCGCAATTTTAAATACGCCAGGGATTGCCTTTTCTATAGTAAATTATTCAAAAAATAATTTTTTACTGTCGCAAATTTTAATTGCGCCAGGGATTGCCTTTTCTACAGTAAATTTTGCAAAAAATAATTTTCTACTGTCGCAAATTTTAAATACGCCAGGGATTGCCTTTTCTATAGTAAATTTTTCAAAAATTAATTTTTTACTGGCGCAAATTTTAATTGCGCCAGGGATTGCCTTTTCTATAGTAAATTTTTCAAAAATTAATTTTTTACTGTCGCAAATTTTAAATACGGCAGGGATTGCCTTTTCTATAGTAAATTTTTCAAAAATTAATTTTTTACTGGCGCATATTTTAATTGCGCAGGGATTGCCTTTTCTATAGTAAATTTTTCACAAAATAATTTTTTACTGTCGCAAATTTTAAATACGCCAGGGATTGCCTTTTCTATAGTAAATTATTCAAAAAATAATTTTTTATTGTCGCAAATTTTAATTGAGCCAGAGATTGCCTTTTCTACAGTAAATTTTGCAAAAAATAATTTTTTACTGTCGCAAATTTTAAATCCGCCAGGGATTGCCTTTTCTACAGTAAATTTTACAAAAAATTATTTTTTACTGTCGCAAGTTTTAATTGCGCCAGGGATTACCTTTTCTATAGTAAATTTTTCAAAAATTAATTTTTTACTGTCGAAAATTTTAATTACGCCAGGGATTGCCTTTTCTATAGTAAATTTTTCAAAAATTAATTTTTTACTGTCGCAAATTTTAAATCCGCCAGGGATTGCCTTTTCTACAGTAAATTTTTCAAAAAATAATTTTCTACTGTCGCAAATTTTAATTGCTCCAGGGATTGCCTTTTCTATAGTAAATTTTTCACAAATTAATTTTACACTGTCGCAAATTTTAATTACGCCAGAGATTGCCCTTTTATAGTAAATTTTGCAAAAAATAATTTTTTACTCTCGCAAATTTTAATTGCGCCAGGATTGCCTTTTCTATAGTAAATTTTTCAAAAATTAATTTTTTACTGTCGCAAATTTTAAATCCGCAGGGATTGCCTTTTCTATAGTAAAATTTTCACAAATTAATTTTCTACTGTTGAAAATTTTAATTGCGCCAGGGATTGCCTTTTCTACAGTAAATTTTTCAAAAAATAATTTTTTACTCTCGCAAATTTTAATTGCGTCAGGGATTGCCTTTTCTATAGTAAATTTTGCAAAAAATAATTTTTTACTGTCGCAAATTTTAATTGCGCCAGGGATTACCTTTTCTATAGTAAATTTTTCAAAAAATAATTTTTACTGTCGCAAATTTTAATTCCGCCAGGGATTGCCTTTTCTATAGTAAATTATTCAAAAAATAATTTTTTTACTGTCGCAAATTTTAATTGCGCCAGGGATTGCCTTTTCTACAGTAAATTTTTCAAAAATAATTTTCTACTGTTGAAAATTTTAATTGCGCCAGGGATTGCCTTTTCTACAGTAAATTTTTCAAAAAATAATTTTTTTACTCTCGCAAATTTTAATTGCGTCAGGGATTGCCTTTTCTATAGTAAATTTTGCAAAAAATAATTTTTTACTGTCGCAAATTTTAATTGCGCCAGGGATTACCTTTTCTATAGTAAATTTTTCAAAAAATAATTTTTACTGTCGCAAATTTTAATTCCGCCAGGGATTGCCTTTTCTACAGTAAATTTTACAAAAAATAATTTCTTATTGTCGCAAGTTTTAATTGCGCCAGGGATTACCTTTTCTACAGTAAATTTTTCAAAAATTAATTTTTTACTGTCGAAAATTTTAATTACGCCAGGGATTGCCTTTTCTATAGTAATTTTTTCAAAAAATAATTTTCTACTGTCGCAAATTTTAATTGCGCCAGGGATTGCCTTTTCTACAGTAAATTTTTCAAAAAATATTTTTTTACTGTCGCAAATTTTAAATACGCCAGGGATTGCCTTTTCTATGGTAAATTTTGCAAAAAATAATTTTTTACTGTCGCAAATTTTAATTGCGCCAGGGATTGCCTTTTCTATAGTAAATTTTTCACAAATTAATTTTTTACTGTCGCAAATTTTAAATCCGCCAGGGATTGCCTTTTCTATAGTAAATTATTCAAAAAATAATTTTTTACTGTCGCAAATTTTAATTGCGCCAGGGATTGCCTTTTCTACAGTAAATTTTCAAAAAATAATTTTCTACTGTTGAAAATTTTAATTGCGCCAGGAATTGCCTTTTCTACAGTAAATTTTTCAAAAATAATTTTTTACTCTCGCAAATTTTAATTGCGTCAGGGGATTGCCTTTTCTATAGTAAATTTTGCAAAAAATAATTTTTTACTGTCGCAAATTTTAATTGGGCCAGGGATTGCCGTTTCTATAGTAAATTTTTCAAAAATTAATTTTTTACTGTCGCAAATTTTAATTGCGCCAGGGATTGCCTTTTCTACAGTAAATTTTACAAAAAATAATTTTTTACTGTCGCAAATTTTATTTGCGCCAGGGATTGCCTTTTCTACAGTAAATTTTACAAAAAATTATTTTTTACTGTCGCAAGTTTTAATTGCGCCAGGGATTACCTTTTCTATAGTAAATTTTTCAAAAAATAATATTCTACTGTCGCAAATTTTAATTGCTCCAGGGATTGCCTTTTCTATAGTAAATTTTTCACAAATTAATTTTATACTGTCGCAAATTTTAATTACGCCAGGGATTGCCCTTTTATAGTAAATTTTGCAAAAAATAATTTTTTACTCTCGCAAATTTTAATTGCGCCAGGGATTGCCTTTTCTATAGTAAATTATTCAAAAAATAATTTTTTACTGTCGCAAATTTTAAATCCGCCAGGGATTGCCTTTTCTATAGTAAATTATTCAAAAAATAATTTTTTACTGTCGCAAATTTTACATCCGCCAGGGATTGCCTTTTCTATAGTAAATTTTTCAAAAATAATTTTCTAATGTCGCAAATTTTAATTGCGCGAGGGATTGCCTTTTCTACAGTAAATTTTTCAAAAAAGAATTTTTTACTGTCGCAAATTTTAATTGAGCCAGGGATTGCCCTTTCTATAGTAAATTTTTCAAAAATTAATTTTATACTGTCGCAAATTTTAAATATGCCAGGGATTGCCTCTTCTATAGTAAATTTTGCAAAAATAATTTTTTACTGTTGCAAATTTTAATTCCGCCAGGGATTGCCTTTTCTATAGTAAATTTTGCAAAAAATAATTTTTTACTATCGCAAATTTTAATTGCGCCAGGGATTGCCTTTTCTATAGTAAATTTTTCAAAAATCGCAAATGTTAATTGCGCCAGGGATTGCCTTTTCTACAGTAAATTTTACAAAAAATAATTTTTTACTGTCGCAAGTTTTAATTGCGCCAGGGATTACCTTTTCTTTGGTAAATTTTTCAAAAATTAATTTTTTACTGTCGAAAATTTTAATTACGCCAGGGAATGCCTTTTCTATAGTAAATTTTACAAAAAATAATTTTTTACTATCGCAAGTTTTAATTGCGCCAGGGATTACCTTTTCTACAGTAAATTTTTCAAAAATTAATTTTTTACTGTCGAAAATTTTAATTAAGCCAGGGATTGCCTTTTCTATAGTAAATTTTTCAAAAATAATTTTTTACTGTCGCAAATTTTAATTGCGCCAGGGATTGCCTTTGCTACAGTAAATTTTTACAAAAAATAATTTTTTACTGTCGCAAGTTTTAATTGCGCCAGGGATTACCTTTTCTATAGTAAATTTTTCAAAAATTAATTATTTACTGTCGAAAATTTTAATTACGCCAGGGATTGCCTTTTCTATAGTAAATTTTTCAAAAAATAATTTTCTACTGTCGCAAATTTTAATTGCGCCAGGGATTACCTTTTCTATAGTAAATTTTTCAAAAATTAATTTTTTACTGTCGAAAATTTTAATTACGCCAGGGATTGCCTTTTCTATAGTAAATTTTTCAAAAATTAATTTTTTACTGTCGCAAATTTTAAATCCGCCAGGGATTGCCTTTTCTATAGTAAATTTTTCACAAATTAATTTTCTACTGTCGCAAATTTTAATTGCTCCAAGGATTGCCTTTTCTATAGTAAATTTTTCACAAATTAATTTTATACTCTCGCAAATTTTAATTACGCCAGGGATTGCCCTTTTATAGTAAATTTTGCAAAAAATAATTTTTTACTCTCGCAAATTTTAATTGCGCCAGGGATTGCCTTTTCTATAGTAAATTATTCAAAAAATAATTTTTTACTGTCGCAAATTTTAAATCCGCCAGGGATTGCATTTTCTATAGTAAATTATTCAAAAAATAATTTTTTACTGTCGCAAATTTTAAATCCGCCAGGGATTGCCTTTTCTATAGTAAATTTTCAAAAAATAATTTTCTAATTTCGCAAATTTTAATTGCGCCAGGGATTGCCTTTTCTACAGTAAATTTTTCAAAAAATAATTTTTTACTGTCGCAAATTTTAATTGCGCCAGGGATTGCCCTTTCTATAGTAAATTTTTCAATAATTAATTTTATACTGTCGCAAATTTTAAATATGCCAGGGATTGCCTCTTCTATAGTAAATTTTGCAAAAAATAATTTTTTACTGTCGCAAATTTTAATTCCGCCAGGGATTGCCTTTTCTATAGTAAATTTTGCAAAAAATAATTTTTTACTGTCGCAAATTTTAATTGCGCCAGGGATTGCCTTTTCTATAGTAAATTTTTCAAAAATCGCAAATGTTAATTGCGCCAGGGATTGCCTTTTCTACAGTAAATTTTACAAAAAATAATTTTTTACTGTCGCAAGTTTTAATTGCGCCAGGGATTACCTTTTCTTTGGTAAATTTTTCAAAAATTAATTTTTTACTGTCGAAAATTTTAATTACGCCAGGGATTGCCTTTTCTATAGTAAATTTTACAAAAAATAATTTTTTACTGTCGCAAGTTTTAATTGCGCCAGGGATTGCCTTTGCTACAGTAAATTTTTACAAAAAATAATTTTTTACTGTCGCAAGTTTTAATTGCGCCAGGGATTACCTTTTCTATAGTAAATTTTTCAAAAATTAATTATTTACTGTCGAAAATTTTAATTACGCCAGGGATTGCCTTTTCTATAGTAAATTTTTCAAAAAATAATTTTCTACTGTCGCAAATTTTAATTGCGCCAGGGATTGCCTTTTCTACAGTAAATTTTTCAAAAAATAATTTTTTACTGTCGCAAATTTTAAATCCGCCAAGGATTGCCTTTTCTATAGTAAATTTTTCAATAATTAATTTTTTACTGTCGCAAATTTTAAATACGCCAGGGATTGCATTTTATATAGTAAATTTTTCAAAAATTAATTTTTTACTGTCGCAAATTTTAAATCCGCCAGGGATTGCCTTTTCTATAGTAAATTTTTCACAAATTAATTTTCTACTGTCGCAAATTTTAATTGCGCCAGGGATTGCCTTTTCTATAGTAAATTTTTCACAAATTAATTTTATACTGTCGCAAATTTTAATTACGCCAGGGATTGCCTTTTCTATAGTAAATTTTAGCAAAAAATAATTTTTTACTGTCGCAAATTTTAATTGCGCCAGGGATTGCCTTTTATATAGTAAATTTTTCAAAAATTAATTTTTTACTGTCGCAAATTTTAAATCCGCCAGGGATTGCCTTTTCCATAGTAAATTTTTCAAAAATAATTTTCTACTGTCGCAAATTTTAATTGCGCAAGGGATAGCCTTTTCTACAGTAAATTTTGCAAAAAATAATTTTTTACTGTCGCAAATTTTAATTGCGCAGGGATTGCCTTTTCTATAGTAAATTTTGCAAAAAATAATTCTTTACTGTCGCAAATTTTAATTGCGCCAGGGGTTACCTTTTCTATAGTAAATTTTTCAAAATTAATTTTTTACTGTCGAAAATTTTAATTACGCCAGGGATTGCCTTTTCTCTAGTAAATTTTTCAAAAATTAATTTTATACTGTCGAAAATTTTAAATACGCCAGGGATTGCCTCTTCTATAGTAAATTTTGCAAAAAATATTTTTTTAATGTAGCAAATTTTAATTGCGCCAGGGATTGCCTTTTCTACAGTAAATTTTTCAAAAAATAATTTTTTACTGTCGCAAATTTTAATTGCGCCAGGGATTGCCTTTTCTACAGTAAATTTTTCAACAAATAATTTTTTACTGTCGCAAATTTTAATTACCCCAGGGCTTGCCTTTTCTATAGTAAATTTTTCAAAAATTAATTTTTTACTGTCGAAAATTTTAATTACGCCAGGGATTGCCTTTTCTATAGTAAATTTTTCAAAAAATAATTTTCTACTGTCGCAAAATTTAATTGCGCCAGGGATTGCCTTTTCTACAGTAAATTTTTCAAAAAATAATTTTTTACTGTCGCAAATTTTAATTACGCCAGGATTCTTTTCTATAGTAAATTTTTCAAAAATTAATTTTTTACTGTCACAAATTTTAAATACGCCAGGGATTGCCTTTTCTATAGTAAATTTTGCAAAAAATAATTTTTTACTGTCGCAAATTTTAATTGCGCCAGGGATTGCCTTTTCTATAGTAAATTTTTCACAAATTAATTTTTTACTGTCGCAAATTTTAAATCCGCCAGGGATTGCCTATTCTATAGTAAATTAATCTAAAAATAATTTTTTATTGTCGCAAATTTTAATTGCGCCAGGGATTGCCTTTTCTACAGTAAATTTTGCAAAAAATAATTTTTTACTGTCGCAAATTTTAACTGCGCCAGGGATTGCCTTTTCTATAGTAAATTATTCAAAAAATAATTTTTTACTGTCGCAAATTTTAATTACACCAGGGATTGCCTTTTCTATTGTTAATTTTGCAAAAAATTATTTTTTACTGTCGCAAATTTTAATTACGACAGGGATTGCCTTTTCTATAGTAAATTTTTCAAAAATTAATTTTTTACTGTCGCAAATTTTAAATCCGCCAGGGATTGCCTTTTCTATAGTAAATTATTCAAAAAATAATTTTTTACTGTCGCAAATTTTAATTACGCCAGGGATTGCCTTTTCTATAGTAAATTAATCAAAAACTAATTTTTTTCTGTCGCAAATTTTAATTACGCCAGGGATTGCTTTTTCTATAGTAAATTTTTCAAAAGATAATTTTTTACTGTCGCAAATTTTAAATACGCCAGGGATTGCCTTTTCTATAGTAAATTTTGGAGAAAATAATTTTTTACTGTCGCAAATTTTTATTGGGCCTGGGATTGCCCTTTCTATAGTAAATTTTTCAAAAATTAATTTTTTACTGTCGAAAATTTTAAATACGCCAGGGATTTCCTTTTCTATAGTAAATTTTTCAAAAAATAATTTTTTACTGTCGCAAATTTTAAATACCCCAGGGATTGCCTTTTCTATAGTAAATTATTCAAAAACTAATTTTTTACTGTCGCAAATTTTAATTACGACAGGGATTGCCTTTTCTATAGTAAATTTTTCAAAAACAAATTTTTTATTGTCGCAAATTTTAATTACGCCAGTGATTGCCTTTTCTATAGTAAATTTTTCAAAAAATAATTTTTTTACTGTCGCAAATTTTAAATACGCCATGGATTGCCATTTCTATAGTAAATTTTGCAAAAAACAATTTTTTCTGTCTCAAATTTTAATAGCGCCAGGGATTGCCTTTTCTATAGTAAATTTTCAAAATTTAATTTTATACTGTCGCAAATTTTAAATACGCCAGGGATTGCCTTTTCTACAGTAAATTTTGCAAAAAATAATTTTTTTCTGTCGCAAATTTTAGTTGCGCCAGGGATTGCCTTTTCTATAGTAAATTATTCAAAAAATAATTTTTTATTGTCGCAAATTTTAATTGCGCCAGGGATTGCCTTTTCTATAGTAAATTATTCAAAAAATAATTTTTTACTGTCGCAAATTTTAAATACGCCAGGGATTGCCTTTTCTATAGTAAATTTTGCAAAAAATAATTTTTTACTGTCGCAAATTTTAAATACGCCAGGGTTTGCCTTTTCTATAGTAAATTTTGCAAAAAATAATTTTTTAATGTCGCAAATTTCAATTGCGCCAGGGATTGCCTTTTCTATAGTAATTTATTCAAAAAATAATTTTATACTGTCGCAAATTTTAAATACGCCAGGGATTGCCTTTTCTACAGTAAATTTTGCAAAAAATAATTTTTTACTGTCTCAAGTTTTAATTGCGCCAGGTATTGCCTTTTCTATAGTAAATTTTTCAAAAAATAATATTCTACTGTCGCAAATTTTAATTGCGCCAGGGATTGCCTTTTCTACAGTAAATTTTGCAAAAAATAATTTTTTTACTGTCGCAAATTTTAATTACGCCAGGGATTGCCTTTTCTATAGTAAATTTTTCACAAATTATTTTTTTACTGTCGCAAATTTTAAATACGCCAGGGATTGCCTTTTCTATAGTAAATTTAGCAAAAAATAATTTTTTACTGTCGCAAATTTTAATTGCGCCAGGGATTGCCTTTTCTATAGTAAATTTTTCAAAAATTAATTTTTTACTGTCGCAAATTTGAAATACGCCAGGGATTGCCTTTTCTATAGTAAATTTTTCAAAAATTAATTTTTTACTGGCGCAAATTTTAATTGCGCCAGGGATTGCCTTTTCTATAGTAAATTTTTCACAAAATAATTTTTTACTGTCGCAAATTTTAAATACGCCAGGGATTGCCTTTTCTATAGTAAATTATTCAAAAAATAATTTTTTACTGTCGCAAATTTTAATTGCGCCAGGGATTGCCTTTTCTACAGTAAATTTTGCAAAAAATAATTTTGTACTGTCGCAAATTTTAATTGCGCCAGGGATTGCCTTTTCTACAGTAAATTTTGCGAAAAATAATTTTTTACTGTCGCAAATTTTAATTACGCCAGGGATTACTTTTCTATAGTAAATTTTTCAAAAATTAATTTTTTACTGTCACAAATTTTAAATACGCCAGGGATTGCCTTTTCTATAGTAAATTTTGCAAAAATAATTTTTTATTGTCGCAAATTTTAATTGCGCCAGGGATTACCTTTTCTATAGTAAATTTTTCACAAATTAATTTTTTACTGTCGCAAATTTTAAATCCGCCAGGGATTTCCTTTTCTATAGTAAATTATTCTAAAAATAATTTTTTACTGTCGCAAATTTTAATTGCGCCAGGGATTGCCTTTTCTACAGTAAATTTTGCAAAAAATAATTTTTTACTGTCGCAAATTTTAATTGCGCCAGGGATTGCCTTTTCTATAGTAAATTATTCAAAAAATAATTTTTTACTGTCGAAAATTTTAATTACGCCAGGGTTTGCCTTTTCTATAGTAAATTTTTCAAAAATTAATTTTTTACTGTCGCAAATTTTAAATACGCCAGGGATTGCCTTTTCTATAGTAAATTTTGCAAAAAATAATTTTTTACTGTCGCTAATTCTAATTATGCCTTTTCTACAGTAAATTTTTCAAAAATTAATTTTTTACTGTCGCAAATTTTAAATCCGCCGGGGAATGCCTTTTCTATATTAAATTTTGCAAAAAATAATTTTTTACTGTCGCAAATTTTAATTGCTCCAGGGATTGCCTTTTCTATAGTAAATTTTTCAAAAATTAATTTTTTACTGTCGCAAATTTTAAATACGCCAGGGATTGCCTTTTCTATAGTAAATTTTTCAAAAATTATTTTTTTACTGGCGCAAATTTTAATTGCGCCAGGGATTGCCTTTTCTATAGTAAATTTTTCAAAAAATAATTTTTTACTGTCGCAAATTTTAAATACGCCAGGGATTGCCTTTTCTATAGTAAATTATTCAAAAAATAATTTTTTACTGTCGCAAATTTTAATTGCCCCAGGGATTGCCTTTTCTACAGTAAATTTTGCAAAAAATAATTTTCTACTGTCGCAAATTTTAAATACGCCAGGGATTGCCTTTTCTATAGTAAATTTTTCAAAAATTAATTTTTTACTGGCGCAAATTTTAATTGCGCCAGGGATTGCCTTTTCTATAGTAAATTTTTCAAAATTAATTTTTTACTGTCGCAAATTTTAAATACGGCAGGGATTGCCTTTTCTATAGTAAATTTTTCAAAAATTAATTTTTTACTGGCGCATATTTTAATTGCGCCAGGGATTGCCTTTTCTATAGTAAATTTTTCACAAAATAATTTTTTACTGTCGCAAATTTTAAATACGCCAGGGATTGCCTTTTCTATAGTAAATTATTCAAAAAATAATTTTTTATTGTCGCAAATTTTAATTGAGCCAGAGATTGCCTTTTCTACAGTAAATTTTGCAAAAAATAATTTTCTACTGTCGCAAATTTTAATTGCGCCAGGGATTGCCTTTTCTATAGTAAATTTTTCAAAAATTAATTTTTTACTGTCGCAAATTTTAAATCCGCCAGGGATTGCCTATTCTATAGTAAATTATTCTAAAAATAATTTTTTATTGTCGCAAATTTTAATTGCGCCAGGGATTGCCTTTTCTACAGTAAATTTTGCAAAAAATAATTTTTTACTGTCGCAAATTTTAACTGCGCCAGGGATTGCCTTTTCTATAGTAAATTATTCAAAAAATAATTTTTTACTGTCGCAAATTTTAATTACACCAGGGATTGCCTTTTCTATTGTAAATTTTGCAAAAAATTATTTTTTACTGTCGCAAATTTTAATTACGACAGGGATTGCCTTTTCTATAGTAAATTTTTCAAAAATTAATTTTTTACTGTCGCAAATTTTAAATCCGCCAGGGATTGCCTTTTCTATAGTAAATTATTCAAAAAATAATTTTTTACTGTCGCAAATTTTAATTACGCCAGGGATTGCCTTTTCTATAGTAAATTAATCAAAAACTAATTTTTTTCTGTCGCAAATTTTAATTACGCCAGGGATTGCTTTTTCTATAGTAAATTTTTCAAAAGATAATTTTTTACTGTCGCAAATTTTAAATACGCCAGGGATTGCCTTTTCTATAGTAAATTTTGGAAAAAATAATTTTTTACTGTCGCAAATTTTTATTGCGCCTGGGATTGCCTTTTCTATAGTAAATTTTTCAAAAATTAATTTTTTACTGTCGAAAATTTTAAATACGCCAGGGATTTCCTTTTCTATAGTAAATTTTTCAAAAAATAATTTTTTACTGTCGCAAATTTTAAATACCCCAGGGATTGCCTTTTCTATAGTAAATTATTCAAAAACTAATTTTTTACTGTCGCAAATTTTAATTACGACAGGGATTGCCTTTTATATAGTAAATTTTTCAAAAACAAATTTTTTATTGTCGCAAATTTTAATTACGCCAGTGATTGCCTTTTCTATAGTAAATTTTTCAAAAAATAATTTTTTACTGTCGCAAATTTTAAATACGCCAGGGATTGCCATTTCTATAGTAAATTTTGCAAGAAACAATTTTTTCTGTCTCAAATTTTAATAGCGCCAGGGATTGCCTTTTCTATAGTAAATTTTCAAAATTTAATTTTATACTGTCGCAAATTTTAAATACGCCAGGGATTGCCTTTTCTACAGTAAATTTTGCAAAAAATAATTTTTTTCTGTCGCAAATTTTAGTTGCGCCAGGGATTGCCTTTTCTATAGTAAATTATTCAAAAAATAATTTTTTATTGCCGCAAATTTTAATTGCGCCAGGGATTGCCTTTTCTATAGTAAATTATTCAAAAAATAATTTTTTACTGTCGCAAATTTTAAATACGCCAGGGATTGCCTTTTCTATAGTAAATTTTGCAAAAAATAATTTTTTACTGTCGCAAATTTTAAATACGCCAGGGTTTGCCTTTTCTATAGTAAATTTTGCAAAAAATAATTTTTTAATGTCGCAAATTTCAATTGCGCCAGGGATTGCCTTTTCTATAGTAATTTATTCAAAAAATAATTTTATACTGTCGCAAATTTTAAATACGCCAGGGATTGCCTTTTCTACAGTAAATTTTGCAAAAAATAATTTTTTACTGTCTCAAGTTTTAATTGCGCCAGGTATTGCCTTTTCTATAGTAAATTTTTCAAAAAATAATATTCTACTGTCGCAAATTTTAATTGCGCCAGGGATTGCCTTTTCTACAGTAAATTTTGCAATAAATAATTTTTTTACTGTCGCAAATTTTAATTACGCCAGGGATTGCCTTTTCTATAGTAAATTTTTCACAAATTAATTTTTTACTGTCGCAAATTTTAAATACGCCAGGGATTGCCTTTTCTATAGTAAATTTTGCAAAAAATAATTTTTTACTGTCGCAAATTTTAATTGCGCCAGGGATTGCCTTTTCTATAGTAAATTTTTCAAAAATTAATTTTTTACTGTCGCAAATTTGAAATACGCCAGGGATTGCCTTTTCTATAGTAAATTTTTCAAAAATTAATTTTTTACTGGCGCAAATTTTAATTGCGCCAGGGATTGCCTTTTCTATAGTAAATTTTTCACAAAATAATTTTTTACTGTCGCAAATTTTAAATACGCCAGGGATTGCCTTTTCTATAGTAAATTATTCAAAAAATAATTTTTTACTGTCGCAAATTTTAATTGCGCCAGGGATTGCCTTTTCTACAGTAAATTTTGCAAAAAATAATTTTGTACTGTCGCAAATTTTAATTGCGCCAGGGATTGCCTTTTCTACAGTAAATTTTGCGAAAAATAATTTTTTACTGTCGCAAATTTTAATTACGCCAGGGATTACTTTTCTATAGTAAATTTTTCAAAAATTAATTTTTTACTGTCACAAATTTTAAATACGCCAGGGATTGCCTTTTCTATAGTAAATTTTGCAAAAATAATTTTTTATTGTCGCAAATTTTAATTGCGCCAGGGATTACCTTTTCTATAGTAAATTTTTCACAAATTAATTTTTTACTGTCGCAAATTTTAAATCCGCCAGGGATTTCCTTTTCTATAGTAAATTATTCTAAAAATAATTTTTTACTGTCGCAAATTTTAATTGCGCCAGGGATTGCCTTTTCTACAGTAAATTTTGCAAAAAATAATTTTTTACTGTCGCAAATTTTAATTGCGCCAGGGATTGCCTTTTCTATAGTAAATTATTCAAAAAATAATTTTTTACTGTCGCAAATTTTAATTACGCCAGGGTTTGCCTTTTCTATAGTAAATTTTTCAAAAATTAATTTTTTACTGTCGCAAATTTTAAATACGCCAGGGATTGCCTTTTCTATAGTAAATTTTGCAAAAAATAATTTTTTACTGTCGCTAATTCTAATTATGCCTTTTCTACAGTAAATTTTTCAAAAATTAATTTTTTACTGTCGCAAATCTTAAATCCGCCGGGGATTGCCTTTTCTATAGTAAATTTTGCAAAAAATAATTTTTTACTGTCGCAAATTTTAATTGCGCCAGGGATTGCCTTTTCTATAGTAAATTTTTCAAAAATTAATTTTTTACTGTCGCAAATTTTAAATACGCCAGGGATTGCCTTTTCTATAGTAAATTTTTCAAAAATTATTTTTTTACTGGCGCAAATTTTAATTGCGCCAGGGATTGCCTTTTCTATAGTAAATTTTTCAAAAAATAATTTTTTACTGTCGCAAATTTTAAATACGCCAGGGATTGCCTTTTCTATAGTAAATTATTCAAAAAATAATTTTTTACTGTCGCAAATTTTAATTGCGCCAGGGATTGCCTTTTCTACAGTAAATTTTGCAAGAAATAATTTTCTACTGTCGCAAATTTTAAATACGCCAGGGATTGCCTTTTCTATAGTAAATTTTTCAAAAATTAATTTTTTACTGGCGCAAATTTTAATTGCGCCAGGGATTGCCTTTTCTATAGTAAATTTTTCAAAAATTAATTTTTTACTGTCGCAAATTTTAAATACGGCAGGGATTGCCTTTTCTATAGTAAATTTTTCAAAAATTAATTTTTTACTGGCGCATATTTTAATTGCGCCAGGGATTGCCTTTTCTATAGTAAATTATTCAAAAAATAATTTTTTACTGTCGCAAATTTTAATTACGCCAGGGTTTGCCTTTTCTATAGTAAATTTTTCAAAAATTAATTTTTTACTGTCGCAAATTTTAAATACGCCAGGGATTTCCTTTTCTATAGTAAATTTTGCAAAAAATTATTTTTTACTGTCGCTAATTTTAATTACGCCAGGGATTGCCTTTTCTACAGTAAATTTTTCAAAAATTAATTTTTTACTGTCGCAAATTTTAAATTCGCCGGGGATTGCCTTTTCTATAGTAAATTATTCAAAAAATAATTTTTTACTGTCGCAAATTTTAATTGCGCCAGGGATTGCCTTTTCTATAGTGAATTTTGCAAAAAATTATTTTTTAATGTCGCCAATTTTAATTACGACAGGGATTGCCTTTTCTATAGTAAATTTTTCAAAAATTAATTTTTTACTGTCGCAAATTTTAAATCCGCCAGGGATTGCCTTTTCTATAGTAAATTATTCAAAAAATAATTTTTTACTGTCGCAAATTTTAATTACGCCAGGGATTGCCTTTTCTATAGTAAATTATCCAAACACTAATTTTTTACTGTCGCAAATTTTAATTACGCCAGGGATTGCTTTTTCTATAGTAAATTTTTCAAAAGATAATTTTTTACTGTCGCAAATTTTAAATACGCCAGGGATTGCCTTTTCTATAGTAAATTTTGCAAAAAATAATTTTTTACTGTCGCAAATTTTTATTGCGCCTGGGATTGCCTTTTCTATAGTAAATTTTTCAAAAATTAATTTTTTACTGTCGAAAATTTTAATTAAGCCAGGGATTGCCTTTTCTATAGTAAATTTTTCAAAAAATAATTTTTTACTGTCGCAAATTTTAAATACGCCAGGGATTGCCTCTTATATAGTAAATTATTCAAAAACTAATTTTTTACTGTCGCAAATTTTAAATACGCCAGGGATTGCATTTTCTATAGTAACTTTTGCAAAAAATAATTTTTTACTGTCGCAAATTTCAATTGCGCTGGGGATTGCCTTTTCTATAGTAAATTTTTCAATAATTAATTTATTACTGTCGAAAATTTTAATTACGCAAGGTATTGCCTTTTCTCTAGTAAATTTTTCAAAAAATAATTTTCTACTGTCGCAAATTTTAATTGCGCCAGGGATTGCCTTTTCTACAGTAAATTTTTCAAAAAATAATTTTTTACTGTCGCAAGTTTTAATTACGCCAGGGATTGCCTTTTCTATATTAAATTTTTCACAAATTAATTTTTTACTGTCGCAAATTTTAAATACGCCAGGGATTGCCTTTTCTATAGTAAATTTTGCAAAAAATAATTTTTTACTGTCGCAAATTTTAAATACGCCAGGGATTGCCTTTTCTATAGTAAATTTTTCAAAAATTAATTTTTTACTGGCGCAAATTTTAATTGCGCCAGGGATTGCCTTTTCTATAGTAAATTTTTCAAAAATTATTTTTTTACTGGCGCAAATTTTAACTGCGCCAGGGATTGCCTTTTCTATAGTAAATTTTTCACAAATTAATTTTTTACTGTCGCAAATTTTAAATACGCCAGGGATTGCCTTTTCTATAGTAAATTTTGCAAAAAATAATTTTTTACTGTCGCAAATTTTAAATACGCCAGGGATTGCCTTTTCTATAGTAAATTTTTCAAAAATTAATTTTTTACTGGCGCAAATTTTAATTGCGCCAGGGATTGCCTTTTCTATAGTAAATTTTTCAAAAATTATTTTTTTACTGGCGCAAATTTTAATTGCGCCAGGGATTGCCTTTTCTATAGTAAATTATTCAAAAAATAATTTTTTACTGTCGCAAATTTTAATTGCGCCAGGGATTGCCTTTTCTACAGTAAATTTTGCAAAAAATAATTTTCTACTGTCGCAAATTTTAAATACGCCAGGGATTGCCTTTTCTATAGTAAATTTTTCAAAAATTAATTTTTTACTGGCGCAAATTTTAATTGCGCCAGGGATTGCCTTTTCTATAGTAAATTTTTCAAAAATTAATTTTTTACTGTCGCAAATTTTAAATACGGCAGGGATTGCCTTTTCTATAGTAAATTTTTCAAAAATTAATTTTTTACTGGCGCATATTTTAATTGCGCCAGGGATTGCCTTTTCTATAGTAAATTTTTCACAAAATAATTTTTTACTGTCGCAAATTTTAAATACGCCAGGGATTGTCTTTTCTATAGTAAATTATTCAAAAAATAATTTTTTATTGTCGCAAATTTTAATTGAGCCAGAGATTGCCTTTTCTACAGTAAATTTTGCAAAAAATAATTTTCTACTGTCGCAAATTTTAATTGCGCCAGGGATTGCCTTTTCTATAGTAAATTTTTCAAAAATTAATTTTTTACTGTCGCAAATTTTAAATCCGCCAGGGATTGCCTATTCTATAGTAAATTATTCTAAAAATAATTTTTTATTGTCGCAAATTTTAATTGCGCCAGGGATTGCCTTTTCTACAGTAAATTTTGCAAAAAATAATTTTTTACTGTCGCAAATTTTAACTGCGCCAGGGATTGCCTTTTCTATAGTAAATTATTCAAAAAATAATTTTTTACTGTCGCAAATTTTAATTACACCAGGGATTGCCTTTTCTATTGTAAATTTTGCAAAAAATTATTTTTTACTGTCGCAAATTTTAATTACGACAGGGATTGCCTTTTCTATAGTAAATTTTTCAAAAATTAATTTTTTACTGTCGCAAATTTTAAATCCGCCAGGGATTGCCTTTTCTATAGTAAATTATTCAAAAAATAATTTTTTACTGTCGCAAATTTTAATTACGCCAGGGATTGCCTTTTCTATAGTAAATTAATCAAAAACTAATTTTTTTCTGTCGCAAATTTTAATTACGCCAGGGATTGCTTTTTCTATAGTAAATTTTTCAAAAGATAATTTTTTACTGTCGCAAATTTTAAATACGCCAGGGATTGCCTTTTCTATAGTAAATTTTGGAAAAAATAATTTTTTACTGTCGCAAATTTTTATTGCGCCTGGGATTGCCTTTTCTATAGTAAATTTTTCAAAAATTAATTTTTTACTGTCGAAAATTTTAAATACGCCAGGGATTTCCTTTTCTATAGTAAATTTTTCAAAAAATAATTTTTTACTGTCGCAAATTTTAAATACCCCAGGGATTGCCTTTTCTATAGTAAATTATTCAAAAACTAATTTTTTACTGTCGCAAATTTTAATTACGACAGGGATTGCCTTTTCTATAGTAAATTTTTCAAAAACAAATTTTTTATTGTCGCAAATTTTAATTACGCCAGTGATTGCCTTTTCTATAGTAAATTTTTCAAAAAATAATTTTTTACTGTCGCAAATTTTAAATACGCCAGGGATTGCCATTTCTATAGTAAATTTTGCAAAAAACAATTTTTTCTGTCTCAAATTTTAATAGCGCCAGGGATTGCCTTTTCTATAGTAAATTTTCAAAATTTAATTTTATACTGTCGCAAATTTTAAATACGCCAGGGATTGCCTTTTCTACAGTAAATTTTGCAAAAAATAATTTTTTTCTGTCGCAAATTTTAGTTGCGCCAGGGATTGCCTTTTCTATATTAAATTATTCAAAAAATAATTTTTTATTGCCGCAAATTTTAATTGCGCCAGGGATTGCCTTTTCTATAGTAAATTATTCAAAAAATAATTTTTTACTGTCGCAAATTTTAAATACGCCAGGGATTGCCTTTTCTATAGTAAATTTTGCAAAAAATAATTTTTTACTGTCGCAAATTTTAAATACGCCAGGGTTTGCCTTTTCTATAGTAAATTTTGCAAAAAATAATTTTTTAATGTCGCAAATTTCAATTGCGCCAGGGATTGCCTTTTCTATAGTAATTTATTCAAAAAATAATTTTATACTGTCGCAAATTTTAAATACGCCAGGGATTGCCTTTTCTACAGTAAATTTTGCAAAAAATAATTTTTTACTGTCTCAAGTTTTAATTGCGCCAGGTATTGCCTTTTCTATAGTAAATTTTTCAAAAAATAATATTCTACTGTCGCAAATTTTAATTGCGCCAGGGATTGCCTTTTCTACAGTAAATTTTGCAATAAATAATTTTTTTACTGTCGCAAATTTTAATTACGCCAGGGATTGCCTTTTCTATAGTAAATTTTTCACAAATTAATTTTTTACTGTCGCAAATTTTAAATACGCCAGGGATTGCCTTTTCTATAGTAAATTTTGCAAAAAATAATTTTTTACTGTCGCAAATTTTAATTGCGCCAGGGATTGCCTTTTCTATAGTAAATTTTTCAAAAATTAATTTTTTACTGTCGCAAATTTGAAATACGCCAGGGATTGCCTTTTCTATAGTAAATTTTTCAAAAATTAATTTTTTACTGGCGCAAATTTTAATTGCGCCAGGGATTGCCTTTTCTATAGTAAATTTTTCACAAAATAATTTTTTACTGTCGCAAATTTTAAATACGCCAGGGATTGCCTTTTCTATAGTAAATTATTCAAAAAATAATTTTTTACTGTCGCAAATTTTAATTGCGCCAGGGATTGCCTTTTCTACAGTAAATTTTGCAAAAAATAATTTTGTACTGTCGCAAATTTTAATTGCGCCAGGGATTGCCTTTTCTACAGTAAATTTTGCGAAAAATAATTTTTTACTGTCGCAAATTTTAATTACGCCAGGGATTACTTTTCTATAGTAAATTTTTCAAAAATTAATTTTTTACTGTCACAAATTTTAAATACGCCAGGGATTGCCTTTTCTATAGTAAATTTTGCAAAAATAATTTTTTATTGTCGCAAATTTTAATTGCGCCAGGGATTACCTTTTCTATAGTAAATTTTTCACAAATTAATTTTTTACTGTCGCAAATTTTAAATCCGCCAGGGATTTCCTTTTCTATAGTAAATTATTCTAAAAATAATTTTTTACTGTCGCAAATTTTAATTGCGCCAGGGATTGCCTTTTCTACAGTAAATTTTGCAAAAAATAATTTTTTACTGTCGCAAATTTTAATTGCGCCAGGGATTGCCTTTTCTATAGTAAATTATTCAAAAAATAATTTTTTACTGTCGCAAATTTTAATTACGCCAGGGTTTGCCTTTTCTATAGTAAATTTTTCAAAAATTAATTTTTTACTGTCGCAAATTTTAAATACGCCAGGGATTGCCTTTTCTATAGTAAATTTTGCAAAAAATAATTTTTTACTGTCGCTAATTCTAATTATGCCTTTTCTACAGTAAATTTTTCAAAAATTAATTTTTTACTGTCGCAAATTTTAAATCCGCCGGGGATTGCCTTTTCTATAGTAAATTTTGCAAAAAATAATTTTTTACTGTCGCAAATTTTAATTGCGCCAGGGATTGCCTTTTCTATAGTAAATTTTTCAAAAATTAATTTTTTACTGTCGCAAATTTTAAATACGCCAGGGATTGCCTTTTCTATAGTAAATTTTTCAAAAATTATTTTTTTACTGGCGCAAATTTTAATTGCGCCAGGGATTGCCTTTTCTATAGTAAATTTTTCAAAAAATAATTTTTTACTGTCGCAAATTTTAAATACGCCAGGGATTGCCTTTTCTATAGTAAATTATTCAAAAAATAATTTTTTACTGTCACAAATTTTAATTGCGCCAGGGATTGCCTTTTCTACAGTAAATTTTGCAAAAAATAATTTTCTACTGTCGCAAATTTTAAATACGCCAGGGATTGCCTTTTCTATAGTAAATTTTTCAAAAATTAATTTTTTACTGGCGCAAATTTTAATTGCGCCAGGGATTGCCTTTTCTATAGTAAATTTTTCAAAAATTAATTTTTTACTGTCGCAAATTTTAAATACGGCAGGGATTGCCTTTTCTATAGTAAATTTTTCAAAAATTAATTTTTTACTGGCGCATATTTTAATTGCGCCAAGGATTGCCTTTTCTATAGTAAATTTTTCACAAAATAATTTTTTACTGTCGCAAATTTTAAATACGCCAGGGATTGCCTTTTCTATAGTAAATTATTCAAAAAATAATTTTTTATTGTCGCAAATTTTAATTGAGCCAGAGATTGCCTTTTCTACAGTAAATTTTGCAAAAAATAATTTTCTACTGTCGCAAATTTTAATTGCGCCAGGGATTGCCTTTTCTATAGTAAATTTTTCACAAATTAATTTTTTACTGTCGCAAATTTTAAATCCGCCAGGGATTGCCTTTTCTATAGTAAATTATTCTAAAAATAATTTTTTACTGTCGCAAATTTTAATTGCGCCAGGGATTGCCTTTTCTACGGTAAATTTTGCAAAAAATAATTTTTTACTGTCGCAAATTTTAATTGCGCCAGGGATTGCCTTTTCTATAGTAAATTATTCAAAAAATAATTTTTTACTGTCGCAAATTTTAATTACGCCAGGGTTTGCCTTTTCTATAGTAAATTTTTCAAAAATTAATTTTTTACTGTCGCAAATTTTAAATACGCCAGGGATTTCCTTTTCTATAGTAAATTTTGCAAAAAATTATTTTTTACTGTCGCTAATTTTAATTACGCCAGGGATTGCCTTTTCTACAGTAAATTTTTCAAAAATTAATTTTTTACTGTCGCAAATTTTAAATTCGCCGGGGATTGCCTTTTCTATAGTAAATTATTCAAAAAATAATTTTTTACTGTCGCAAATTTTAATTGCGCCAGGGATTGCCTTTTCTATAGTGAATTTTGCAAAAAATTATTTTTTAATGTCGCCAATTTTAATTACGACAGGGATTGCCTTTTCTATAGTAAATTTTTCAAAAATTAATTTTTTACTGTCGCAAATTTTAAATCCGCCAGGGATTGCCTTTTCTATAGTAAATTATTCAAAAAATAATTTTTTACTGTCGCAAATTTTAATTACGCCAGGGATTGCCTTTTCTATAGTAAATTATCCAAACACTAATTTTTTACTGTCGCAAATTTTAATTACGCCAGGGATTGCTTTTTCTATAGTAAATTTTTCAAAAGATAATTTTTTACTGTCGCAAATTTTAAATACGCCAGGGATTGCCTTTTCTATAGTAAATTTTGCAAAAAATAATTTTTTACTGTCGCAAATTTTTATTGCGCCTGGGATTGCCTTTTCTATAGTAAATTTTTCAAAAATTAATTTTTTACTGTCGAAAATTTTAATTAAGCCAGGGATTGCCTTTTCTATAGTAAATTTTTCAAAAAATAATTTTTTACTGTCGCAAATTTTAAATACGCCAGGGATTGCCTCTTATATAGTAAATTATTCAAAAACTAATTTTTTACTGTCGCAAATTTTAAATACGCCAGGGATTGCCTTTTCTACAGTAAATTTTGCAAAAAATAATTTTGTACTGTCGCAAATTTTAATTGCGCCAGGGATTGCCTTTTCTACAGTAAATTTTGCGAAAAATAATTTTTTACTGTCGCAAATTTTAATTACGCCAGGGATTACTTTTCTATAGTAAATTTTTCAAAAATTAATTTTTTACTGTCACAAATTTTAAATACGCCAGGGATTGCCTTTTCTATAGTAAATTTTGCAAAAATAATTTTTTATTGTCGCAAATTTTAATTGCGCCAGGGATTACCTTTTCTATAGTAAATTTTTCACAAATTAATTTTTTACTGTCGCAAATTTTAAATCCGCCAGGGATTTCCTTTTCTATAGTAAATTATTCTAAAAATAATTTTTTACTGTCGCAAATTTTAATTGCGCCAGGGATTGCCTTTTCTACAGTAAATTTTGCAAAAAATAATTTTTTACTGTCGCAAATTTTAATTGCGCCAGGGATTGCCTTTTCTATAGTAAATTATTCAAAAAATAATTTTTTACTGTCGCAAATTTTAATTACGCCAGGGTTTGCCTTTTCTATAGTAAATTTTTCAAAAATTAATTTTTTACTGTCGCAAATTTTAAATACGCCAGGGATTGCCTTTTCTATAGTAAATTTTGCAAAAAATAATTTTTTACTGTCGCTAATTCTAATTATGCCTTTTCTACAGTAAATTTTTCAAAAATTAATTTTTTACTGTCGCAAATTTTAAATCCGCCGGGGATTGCCTTTTCTATAGTAAATTTTGCAAAAAATAATTTTTTACTGTCGCAAATTTTAATTGCGCCAGGGATTGCCTTTTCTATAGTAAATTTTTCAAAAATTAATTTTTTACTGTCGCAAATTTTAAATACGCCAGGGATTGCCTTTTCTATAGTAAATTTTTCAAAAATTATTTTTTTACTGGCGCAAATTTTAATTGCGCCAGGGATTGCCTTTTCTATAGTAAATTTTTCAAAAAATAATTTTTTACTGTCGCAAATTTTAAATACGCCAGGGATTGCCTTTTCTATAGTAAATTATTCAAAAAATAATTTTTTACTGTCACAAATTTTAATTGCGCCAGGGATTGCCTTTTCTACAGTAAATTTTGCAAAAAATAATTTTCTACTGTCGCAAATTTTAAATACGCCAGGGATTGCCTTTTCTATAGTAAATTTTTCAAAAATTAATTTTTTACTGGCGCAAATTTTAATTGCGCCAGGGATTGCCTTTTCTATAGTAAATTTTTCAAAAATTAATTTTTTACTGTCGCAAATTTTAAATACGGCAGGGATTGCCTTTTCTATAGTAAATTTTTCAAAAATTAATTTTTTACTGGCGCATATTTTAATTGCGCCAAGGATTGCCTTTTCTATAGTAAATTTTTCACAAAATAATTTTTTACTGTCGCAAATTTTAAATACGCCAGGGATTGCCTTTTCTATAGTAAATTATTCAAAAAATAATTTTTTATTGTCGCAAATTTTAATTGAGCCAGAGATTGCCTTTTCTACAGTAAATTTTGCAAAAAATAATTTTCTACTGTCGCAAATTTTAATTGCGCCAGGGATTGCCTTTTCTATAGTAAATTTTTCACAAATTAATTTTTTACTGTCGCAAATTTTAAATCCGCCAGGGATTGCCTTTTCTATAGTAAATTATTCTAAAAATAATTTTTTACTGTCGCAAATTTTAATTGCGCCAGGGATTGCCTTTTCTACGGTAAATTTTGCAAAAAATAATTTTTTACTGTCGCAAATTTTAATTGCGCCAGGGATTGCCTTTTCTATAGTAAATTATTCAAAAAATAATTTTTTACTGTCGCAAATTTTAATTACGCCAGGGTTTGCCTTTTCTATAGTAAATTTTTCAAAAATTAATTTTTTACTGTCGCAAATTTTAAATACGCCAGGGATTTCCTTTTCTATAGTAAATTTTGCAAAAAATTATTTTTTACTGTCGCTAATTTTAATTACGCCAGGGATTGCCTTTTCTACAGTAAATTTTTCAAAAATTAATTTTTTACTGTCGCAAATTTTAAATTCGCCGGGGATTGCCTTTTCTATAGTAAATTATTCAAAAAATAATTTTTTACTGTCGCAAATTTTAATTGCGCCAGGGATTGCCTTTTCTATAGTGAATTTTGCAAAAAATTATTTTTTAATGTCGCCAATTTTAATTACGACAGGGATTGCCTTTTCTATAGTAAATTTTTCAAAAATTAATTTTTTACTGTCGCAAATTTTAAATCCGCCAGGGATTGCCTTTTCTATAGTAAATTATTCAAAAAATAATTTTTTACTGTCGCAAATTTTAATTACGCCAGGGATTGCCTTTTCTATAGTAAATTATCCAAACACTAATTTTTTACTGTCGCAAATTTTAATTACGCCAGGGATTGCTTTTTCTATAGTAAATTTTTCAAAAGATAATTTTTTACTGTCGCAAATTTTAAATACGCCAGGGATTGCCTTTTCTATAGTAAATTTTGCAAAAAATAATTTTTTACTGTCGCAAATTTTTATTGCGCCTGGGATTGCCTTTTCTATAGTAAATTTTTCAAAAATTAATTTTTTACTGTCGAAAATTTTAATTAAGCCAGGGATTGCCTTTTCTATAGTAAATTTTTCAAAAAATAATTTTTTACTGTCGCAAATTTTAAATACGCCAGGGATTGCCTCTTATATAGTAAATTATTCAAAAACTAATTTTTTACTGTCGCAAATTTTAAATACGCCAGGGATTGCCTTTTCTATAGTAACTTTTGCAAAAAATAATTTTTTACTGTCGCAAATTTCAATTGCGCTGGGGATTGCCTTTTCTATAGTAAATTTTTCAATAATTAATTTATTACTGTCGAAAATTTTAATTACGCAAGGTATTGCCTTTTCTCTAGTAAATTTTTCAAAAAATAATTTTCTACTGTCGCAAATTTTAATTGCGCCAGGGATTGCCTTTTCTACAGTAAATTTTTCAAAAAATAATTTTTTACTGTCGCAAGTTTTAATTACGCCAGGGATTGCCTTTTCTATATTAAATTTTTCACAAATTAATTTTTTACTGTCGCAAATTTTAAATACGCCAGGGATTGCCTTTTCTATAGTAAATTTTGCAAAAAATAATTTTTCACTGTCGCAAATTTTAAATACGCCAGGGATTGCCTTTTCTATAGTAAATTTTTCAAAAATTAATTTTTTACTGGCGCAAATTTTAATTGCGCCAGGGTTGCCTTTTCTATAGTAAATTTTTCAAAAATTAATTTTTTACTGGCGCAAATTTTAATTGCGCCAGGGATTGCCTTTTCTATACTAAATTTTTCACAAATTAATTTTTTACTGTCGCAAATTTTAAATACGGCAGGGATTGCCTTTTCTATAGTAAATTATTCAAAAAATAATTTTTTACTGTCGCAAATTTTAATTGCGCCAGGGATTGCCTTTTCTACAGTAAATTTTGCAAAAAAAAATTTTCTACTGTGGCAAATTTTAATTGCGCCAGGGATTGCCTTTTCTACAGTAAATTTTTCAAAAACTAATTTTTTACTGTCGCAAATTTTAATTATGCCAGGGATTGCCTCTTCTATAGTAAATTTTTCAAAAAATAGTTCTTTACTGTCGCAAATTTTAAATACGCCAGGGATTGCCTTTTCTATAGTAAATTATTCAAAAAATAATTTTTACTGTCGCGAGTTTTAATTGCGCCAGAGATTGCCCTTTCTATAGTAAATTTTTCAAAAATTAATTTTTTACTGTCGCAAATTTTAAATACGCCAGGGATTGCCTTTTCTATAGTAAATTTTGCAAAAAATAATATTTTACTGTCGCAAATTTTAATTACGCCAGGGATTGCCTTTTCTACAGTATATTTTGCAAAAAATAATTTTTTACTCTCGCAAATTTTAATTGCCTTTTCTATAGTAAATTATTCAAAAATTCATTTTTACTGTCGCAAATTATAATTACGCCAGGGATTGCCTTTTCTATAGTAAGTTTTGCAAAAAATAATTGTTTAGTGTCACAAATTTTAATTTCGCCAGGGATTGCCTTTTCTATAGTAAATTTTGCAAAAAATAATTGTTTACTGTCTCAAATTTTAATTACGCCAGGGATTGCCTTTTCTATAGTAAATTATTCAAAAAATAATTTTTTACTGTCGCAAATTTTAATTACGCCAGGGATTGCCTTTTCTATAGTAAATTTTGCAAAAATTCATTTTTTACTGTCTCAAATTTTAATTACGCCAGGGATTGCCTTTTCTATAGTAAATTATTCAAAAATTCATTTTTTACTGTCTCAAATTTTAATTACGCCAGGGATTGCCTTTTCTATAGTAAATTTTGCAAAAAATAATTGTTTAGTGTCACAAATTTTAATTACGCCAGGGATTGCCTTTTCTATAGTAAATTTTGCAAAAAATAATTGTTTACTGTCTCAAATTTTAATTACGCCAGGGATTGCCTTTTCTATAGTAAATTATTCAAAAAATAATTTTTTACTGTCGCAAATTTTAATTACGCCAGGGATTGCCTTTTCTATAGTAAATTTTGCAAAAATTCATTTTTTACTGTCTCAAATTTTAATTACGCCAGGGATTGCCTTTTCTATAGTAATATATTCAAAAATTAATTTTTTACTGTCGCAAATTATAATTACGCCAGGGATTGAATTTTCTATAGTAAATTTTGCAAAAAGTAATTTTTTACTGTCGCAAATTTTAATTACGCCAGGGATTGCCTTTTCTATAGTAAATTATTCAAAAATTAATTTTTTACTGTCGCAAATTTTAATTACGCCAGGGATTGCCTTTTATATAGTAAATTTTGCAAAAAATAATTGTTTAGTGTCGCAAATTTTAAATACGCCAGGGATTGCCTTTTCTATAGTAAATTATTCAAAAAATAATTTTATACTGTCGCAAATTATAATTACGCCAGGGATTGCCTTTTCTATAGTAAATTATTCAAAATTAATTTTTTACTGTCGCAAATTTTAATTACGCCAGGGATTGCCTTTTCTATAGTAAATTATTCAAAAAATAATTTTTTACTGTCGCAAATTTTAATTACGCCAGGGATTGCCTTTTCTATAGTAAATTATTCAAAAAATAATTTTTTACTGTCGCAAATTTTAATTATGCCAGGGATTGCCTTTTCTATAGTAAATTATTCAAAAAATAATTTTTTACTGTCGCAAATTTTAATTACGCCAGGGATTGCCTTTTCTATAGTAAATTATTCAAAAAATAATTTTATACTGTCGCAAATTTTAATTACGCCAGGGATTGCCTTTTCAATAGTAAATTATTCAAAAAATAATTTTTTACTGTCACAAATTTTAATTACGCCAGGGATTGCCTTTTCTAATGTAAATTTTGCAAAAAAATAATTTTTTACTGTTGCAAATTTTAAATACGCCAGGGATTGCCTTTTCTATAGTAAATTATTCAAAAATTCATTTTTTACTGTCGCAAATTTTAATTACGCCAGGGATTGCCTTTTCTATAGTAAATTATTCAAAAATTCATTTTTTAATGTCGCAAATTTTAATTACGCCAGGGATTGCCTTTTCTATAGTAAATTATTCAAAAAATAATTTTTTACTGTCTCAAATTTTAATTACGCCAGGGATTGCCTTTTCTATAGTAAATTTTGCAAAAAATAATTGTTTAGTGTCGCAAATTTTAATTACGCTAGGGATTGCCTTTTCTATAGTAAATTATTCAAAAATTCATTTTCTAATGTCTCAAATTTTAATTACGCCAGGGATTGCCTTTTCTATAGTAAATTTTGCAAAAAATAATTGTTTAGTGTCGCAAATTATAATTACGCCTGGGATTGCCTTTTCTATAGTAAATTATTCAAAAAATAATTTTTTGCTGTCTCAAATTTTAATTACGCCAGGGATTGCCTTTTCTATAGTAAATTATTCAAAAAATAATTGTTTAGTGTCGCAAATTTTAATTACGCCAGGGATTGCCTTTTCTATAGTAAATTATTCAAAAAATAATTTTTTCTGTCACAAATTTTAATTACGCCAGGGATTGCCTTTTCTATAGTAAATTATTCAAAAAATAATTTTTTACTGTCGCAAATTTTATTTACGCCAGGGATTGCCTTTTCTATAGTAAATTATTCAAAAAATAATTTTTTACTGTCGCAAATTATAATTACGCAAGGGATTGCCTTTTCTATAGTAAATTATTCAAAAAATAATTTTTTCTGTCACAAATTTTAATTACGCCAGGGATTGCCTTTTCTATAGTAAATTATTCAAAAAATAATTTTTTCTGTCACAAATTTTAATTACGCCAGGGATTGCCTTTTCTATAGTAAATTATTCAAAAAATAATTTTTTCTGTCACAAATTTTAATTACGCCAGGGATTGCCTTTTCTATAGTAAATTATTCAAAAAATAATTTTTTCTTTCACAAATTTTAATTACGCCAGGGATTGCCTTTTCTATAGTAAATTATTCAAAAAATAATTTTTTCTGTCACAAATTTTAATTACGGCAGGGATTGCCTTTTCTATAGTAAATTATTCAAAAAATAATTTATTCTGTCACAAATTTTAATTACGCCAGGGATTGCCTTTTCTATAGTAAATTATTCAAAAAATAATTTTTTACTGTCTCAAATTTTAATTACGCCAGGGATTGCCTTTTCTATAGTAAATTTTGCAAAAAATAATTGTTTAGTGTCGCAAATTTTAATTACGCCAGGGATTGCCTTTTCTATAGTAAATTATTTAAAAATTCATTTTTTACTGTCTCAAATTTTAATTACGCCAGGGATTGCCTTTTCTATAGTAAATTTTGCAAAAAATAATTGTTTAGTGTCGCAAATTTTAATTACGCTAGGGATTGCCTTTTCTATAGTAAATTATTCAAAAATTCATTTTTTAATGTCTCAAATTTTAATTACGCCAGGGATTGCCTTTTCTATAGTAAATTTTGCAAAAAATAATTGTTTAGTGTCGCAAATTATAATTACGCCAGGGATTGCCTTTTCTATAGTAAATTATTCAAAAAATAATTTTTTGCTGTCTCAAATTTTAATTACGCCAGGGATTGCCTTTTCTATAGTAAATTATTCAAAAAATAATTGTTTAGTGTCGCAAATTTTAATTACGCCAGGGATTGCATTTTCTATAGTAAATTATTCAAAAAATAATTTTTTCTGTCACAAATTTTAATTACGCCTTTTCTATAGTAAATTATTCAAAAAATAATTTTTTACTGTCGCAAATTATAATTACGCCAGGGATTGCCTTTTCTATAGTAATTTATTCAAAAAATAATTTTTTCTGTCACAAATTTTAATTACGCCAGGGATTGCCTTTTCTATAGTAAATTATTCAAAAAATAATTTTTTCTGTCACAAATTTTAATTACGCCAGGGATTGCCTTTTCTATAGTAAATTATTCAAAAAATAATTTTTTCTGCCACAAATTTTAATTACGCCAGGGATTGCCTTTTCTATAGTAAATTATTCAAAAAATAATTTTTTCTGTCACAAATTTTAATTACGCCAGGGATTGCCTTTTCTATAGTAAATTATTCAAAAAATAATTTTTTCTGTCACAAATTTTAATTACGCCAGGGATTGCCTTTTCTATAGTAAATTATTCAAAAAATAATTTTTTCTGTCACAAATTTTAATTACACCAGGGATTGCCTTTTCTATAGTAAATTATTCAAAAAATAATTTTTTACTGTCTCAAATTTTAATTACGCCAGGGATTGCCTTTTCTATAGTAAATTTTGCAAAAAATAATTGTTTAGTGTCGCAAATTTTAATTACGCCAGGGATTGCCTTTTCTATAGTAAATTTTGCAAAAAATAATTGTTTAGTGTCGCAAATTTTAATTACGCCAGGGATTGCCTTTTCTATAGTAAATTATTCAAAAATTCATTTTTTACTGTCTCAAATTTTAATTACGCCAGGGATTGCCTTTTCTATAGTAAATTTTGCAAAAAATAATTGTTTAGTGTCGCAAATTTTAATTACGCTAGGGATTGCCTTTTCTATAGTAAATTATTCAAAAATTCATTTTTTAATGTCTCAAATTTTAATTACGCCAGGGATTGCCTTTTCTATAGTAAATTTTGCAAAAAATAATTGTTTAGTGTCGCAAATTATAATTACGCCAGGGATTGCCTTTTCTATAGTAAATTATTCAAAAAATAATTTTTTGCTGTCTCAAATTTTAATTACGCCAGGGATTGCCTTTTCTATAGTAAATTATTCAAAAAATAATTGTTTAGTGTCGCAAATTTTAATTACGCCAGGGATTGCCTTTTCTATAGTAAATTATTCAAAAAATAATTTTTTCTGTCACAAATTTTAATTACCCCAGGGATTGCCTTTTCTATAGTAAATTATTCAAAAAATAATTTTTTACTGTCGCAAATTTTAATTACGCCAGGGATTGCCTTTTCTATAGTAAATTATTCAAAAAATAATTTTTTACTGTCGCAAATTATAATTACGCCAGGGATTGCCTTTTCTATAGTAAATTATTCAAAAAATAATTGTTTAGTGTCGCAAATTTTAATTACGCCAGGGATTGCCTTTTCTATAGTAAATTAAAATTATTTAAAAATTCATTTTTTACTGTCTCAAATTTTAATTACGCCAGGGATTGCCTTTTCTATAGTAAATTTTGCAAAAAATAATTGTTTAGTGTCGCAAATTTTAATTACGCTAGGGATTGCCTTTTCTATAGTAAATTATTCAAAAATTCATTTTTTAATGTCTCAAATTTTAATTACGCCAGGGATTGCCTTTTCTATAGTAAATTTTGCAAAAAATAATTGTTTAGTGTCGCAAATTATAATTACGCCAGGGATTGCCTTTTCTATAGTAAATTATTCAAAAAATAATTTTTTGCTGTCTCAAATTTTAATTACGCCAGGGATTGCCTTTTCTATAGTAAATTATTCAAAAAATAATTGTTTAGTGTCGCAAATTTTAATTACGCCAGGGATTGCATTTTCTATAGTAAATTATTCAAAAAATAATTTTTTCTGTCACAAATTTTAATTACGCCAGGGATTGCCTTTTCTATAGTAAATTATTCAAAAAATAATTTTTTACTGTCGCAAATTTTAATTGCGCCAGGGATTGCCTTTTCTATAGTAAATTATTCAAAAAATAATTTTTTACTGTCGCAAATTATAATTACGCCAGGGATTGCCTTTTCTATAGTAATTTATTCAAAAAATAATTTTTTCTGTCACAAATTTTAATTACGCCAGGGATTGCCTTTTCTATAGTAAATTATTCAAAAAATAATTTTTTCTGTCACAAATTTTAATTACGCCAGGGATTGCCTTTTCTATAGTAAATTATTCAAAAAATAATTTTTTCTGCCACAAATTTTAATTACGCCAGGGATTGCCTTTTCTATAGTAAATTATTCAAAAAATAATTTTTTCTGTCACAAATTTTAATTACGCCAGGGATTGCCTTTTCTATAGTAAATTATTCAAAAAATATTTTTTTCTGTCACAAATTTTAATTACGCCAGGGATTGCCTTTTCTATAGTAAATTATTCAAAAAATAATTTTTTCTGTCACAAATTTTAATTACAACAGGGATTGCCTTTTCTATAGTAAATTATTCAAAAAATAATTTTTTACTGTCTCAAATTTTAATTACGCCAGGGATTGCCTTTTCTATAGTAAATTTTGCAAAAAATAATTGTTTAGTGTCGCAAATTTTAATTACGCCAGGGATTGCCTTTTCTATTGTAAATTTTGCAAAAAATAATTGTTTAGTGTCGCAAATTTTAATTACGCCAGGGATTGCCTTTTCTATAGTAAATTATTCAAAAATTCATTTTTTACTGTCTCAAATTTTAATTACGCCAGGGATTGCCTTTTCTATAGTAAATTTTGCAAAAAATAATTGTTTAGTGTCGCAAATTTTAATTACGCTAGGGATTGCCTTTTCTATAGTAAATTATTCAAAAATTCATTTTTTAATGTCTCAAATTTTAATTACGCCAGGGATTGCCTTTTCTATAGTAAATTTTGCAAAAAATAATTGTTTAGTGTCGCAAATTATAATTACGCCAGGGATTGCCTTTTCTATAGTAAATTATTCAAAAAATAATTTTTTGCTGTCTCAAATTTTAATTACGCCAGGGATTGCCTTTTCTATAGTAAATTATTCAAAAAATAATTGTTTAGTGTCGCAAATTTTAATTACGCCAGGGATTGCCTTTTCTATAGTAAATTATTCAAAAAATAATTTTTTCTGTCACAAATTTTAATTACGCCAGGGATTGCCTTTTCTATAGTAAATTATTCAAAAAATAATTTTTTTACTGTCGCAAATTTTAATTACGCCAGGGATTGCCTTTTCTATAGTAAATTATTCAAAAAATAATTTTTTACTGTCGCAAATTATAATTACGCCAGGGATTGCCTTTTCTATAGTAAATTATTCAAAAAATAATTTTTTCTGTCACAAATTTTAATTACGCCAGGGATTGCCTTTTCTATAGTAAATTATTCAAAAAATAATTTTTTCTGTCACAAATTTTAAGTACGCCAGGGATTGCCTTTTCTATAGTAAATTATTCAAAAAATAATTTTTTCTGTCACAAATTTTAATTACGCCAGGCATTGCCTTTTCTATAGTAAATTATTCAAAAAATAATTTTTTCTGTCACAAATTTTTATTACGCCAGGGATTGCCTTTTCTATAGTAAATTATTCAAAAAATAATTTTTTCTGTCACAAATTTTAATTACGCCAGGGATTGCCTTTTCTATAGTAAATTATTCAAAAAATAATTTTTTACTGTCTCAAATTTTAATTACGCCAGGGATTGCCTTTTCTATAGAAAATTTTGCAAAAAATAATTGTTTAGTGTCGCAAATTTTAATTACGCCAGGGATTGCCTTTTCTATAGTAAATTATTCAAAAATTCATTTTTTACTGTCTCAAATTTTAATTACGCCAGGGATTGCCTTTTCTATAGTAAATTTTGCAAAAAATAATTGTTTAGTGTCGCAAATTTTAATTACGCTAGGGATTGCCTTTTCTATAGTAAATTATTCAAAAATTCATTTTTTAATGTCTCAAATTTTAATTACGCCAGGGATTGCCTTTTCTATAGTAAATTTTGCAAAAAATAATTGTTTAGTGTCGCAAATTATAATTACGCCAGGGATTGCCTTTTCTATAGTAAATTATTCAAAAAATAATTTTTTGCTGTCTCAAATTTTAATTACGCCAGGGATTGCCTTTTCTATAGTAAATTATTCAAAAAATAATTGTTTAGTGTCGCAAATTTTAATTACGCCAGGGATTGCCTTTTCTATAGTAAATTATTCAAAAAATAATTTTTTCTGTCACAAATTTTAATTACGCCAGGGATTGCCTTTTCTATAGTAAATTATTCAAAAAATAATTTTTTACTGTCGCAAATTTTAATTACGCCAGGGATTGCCTTTTCTATAGTAAATTATTCAAAAAATAATTTTTTACTGTCGCAAATTATAATTACGCCAGGGATTGCCTTTTCTATAGTAAATTATTCAAAAAATAATTTTTTCTGTCACAAATTTTAATTACGCCAGGGATTGCCTTTTCTATAGTAAATTATTCAAAAAATAATTTTTTCTGTCACAAATTTTAATTACGCCAGGGATTGCCTTTTCTATAGTAAATTATTCAAAAAATAATTTTTTCTGTCACAAATTTTAAGTACGGCAGGGATTGCCTTTTCTATAGTAAATTATTCAAAAAATAATTTTTTCTGTCACAAATTTTAATTACGCCAGGCATTGCCTTTTCTATAGTAAATTATTCAAAAAATAATTTTTTCTGTCACAAATTTTTATTACGCCAGGGATTGCCTTTTCTATAGTAAATTATTCAAAAAATATTTTTTTCTGTCACAAATTTTAATTACGCCAGGGATTGCCGTTTCTATAGTAAATTATTCAAAAAATAATTTTTTACTATCTCAAATTTTAATTACGCCAGGGATTGCCTTTTCTATAGTAAATTTTGCAAAAAATAATTGTTTAGTGTCGCAAATTTTAATTACGCCAGGGATTGCCTTTTCTATAGTAAATTATTCAAAAATTCATTTTTTACTGTCTCAAATTTTAATTACGCCAGGGATTGCCTTTTCTATAGTAAATTTTGCAAAAAATAATTGTTTAGTGTCGCAAATTTTAATTACGCTAGGGATTGCCTTTTCTATAGTAAATTATTCAAAAATTCATTTTTTAATGTCTCAAATTTTAATTACGCCAGGGATTGCCTTTCTATAGTAAATTCTGCAAAAAATAATTGTTTAGTGTCGCAAATTATAATTACGCCAGGGATTGCCTTTTTTATAGTAAATTATTCAAACAATAATTTTTTGCTGTCTCAAATTTTAATTACGCCAGGGATTGCCTTTTCTATAGTAAATTATTCAAAAAATAATTTTTTCTGTCACAAATTTTAATTACGCCAGGGATTGCCTTTTCTATAGTAAATTATTCAAAAAATAATTTTTTACTGTCGCAAATTTTAATTACGCCAGGGATTGCCTTTTCTATAGTAAATTATTCAAAAAATAATTTTTTACTGTCGCAAATTATAATTACGCCAGGGATTGCCTTTTCTATAGTAAATTATTCAAAAAATATTTTTTTCTGTCACAAATTTTAATTAGGCCAGGGATTGCCTTTTCTATAGTAAATTATTCAAAAAATAATTTTTTCTGTCACAAATTTTAATTACGCCAGGGATTGCCTTTTTTATAGTAAATTATTCAAAAAATAATTTTTTCTGTCACAAATTTTAATTACGCCAGGGATTGCCTTTTCTATATTAAATTATTCAAAAAATAATTTTTTCTGTCACAAATTTTAATTACGACAGGGATTGCCTTTTCTATAGTAAATTATTCAAAAAATAATTTTTTCTGTCACAAATTTTAATTACGCCAGGGATTGCCTTTTCTATAGTAAATTATTCAAAAATTAATTTTTTACTGTCTCAAATTTTAATTACGCCAGTGATTGCCTTTTCGATAGTAAATTTTGCAAAAAATAATTGCTTAGTGTCGCAAATTTTAATTACGCCAGGGATTGCCTTTTCTATAGTAAATTATTCAAAAATTCATTTTTTAATGTCTCAAATTTTAATTACGCCAGGGATTGCCTTTTCTATAGTAAATTTTGCAAAAAACTAATTTTTTACTGTCGCAAATTTTAATTACGCCAGGGATTACCTTTTCTATAGTAAATTATTCAAAAATTTATTTTTTACTGTCTCAAATTTTAATTACGCCAGGGATTGCCTTTTCTATACTGAATTTTGCAAAAAATAATTGTTTAGTGTCGCAAATTTTAATTACGCCAGGGATTGCCTTTTATATAGTAAATTATTCAAAAAATAATTTTATACTGTCGCAAATTATAATTACGCCAGGGATTGCCTTTTCTATAGTAAATTATTCAAAAAATAATTTTTTAGTGTCGCAAATTTTAATTACGCCAGGGATTGCCTTTTCTATAGTAAATTTTGCAAAAAATAATTTTTTACTGTCGCAAATTTTAATTACGCCAGGGATTGCCTTTTCTATAGTAAATTATTCAAAAAATAATTTTTTACTGTCGCAAATTATAATTACGCCAGGGATTGCCTTTTCTATAGTAAATTATTCAAAAATTCATTTTTTACTGTCGCAAATTTTAATTACGCCATGGATTGCCTTTTCTATAGTAAATTATTCAAAAAATAATTTTTTACTGTCGCAAATTTTAATTACGATAGGGATTGCCTTTTCTATAGTAAATTTTGCAAAAAATAATTTTTTACTGTTGCAAATTATAAATACGCCAGAGATTGCCTTTTGTATAGTAAATTATTCAAAAAAGAATTTTTTACTGTCGCAAATTTTAATTACGCCAGGGATTGCCTTTTCTATAGTAAATTATTCAAAAAATAATTTTTTACTGTCTCAAATTTTAATTACGCCAGGGATTGACTTTTCTATAGTAAATTTTGCAAAAA
This sequence comes from Dioctria linearis, assembly GCA_963930735.1. Classification (NCBI taxonomy): domain Eukaryota; kingdom Metazoa; phylum Arthropoda; class Insecta; order Diptera; family Asilidae; genus Dioctria; species Dioctria linearis. The sequence continues at coordinate 31,860 of CAWVNZ010002351.1, read as the reverse complement.
ATAATTGTTTAGTGTCGCAAATTTTAATTACGCCAGGGATTGCCTTTTCTATAGTAAATTATTCAAAAAATAATTTTTTACTGTCGCAAATTATAATTATGCCATGGATTGCCTTTTCTATAGTAAATTATTCAAAAAATAATTTTTTACTGTCGCAAATTTTAATTACGCTAGGGATTGCCTTTTCTATAGTAAATGTTGCAAAAAATAATTTTTTACTGTTGCAAATTATAAATACGCCAGGGATTGCCCTTTGTATAGTAAATTATTCAAAAAATAATTTTTTACTGTCGCAAATTATAATTACGCCAGGGATTGCCTTTTCTATAGTAAATTATTCAAAAAAGAATTTTTTACTGTCGCAAATTTTAATTACGCCAGGGATTGCCTTTTCTATAGTAAATTATTCAAAAAATAATTTTTTACTGTCTCAAATTTTAATTACGCCAGGGATTGACATTTCTATAGTAAATTTTGCAAAAAATAATTGTTTAGTGTCGCAAATTTTAATTACGCCAGGGATTGCCTTTTCTATATTAAATTATTCAAAAATTCATTTTTTTCTGTCTCAAATTTTAACTACGCCAGGGATTGCCTTTTCTATAGTAAATTTTGCAAAAAATAATTGTTTAGTGTCGCAAATTTTAATTACGCCAGGGATTGCCTTTTCTATAGTAAATTATTCAAAAAATAATTTTTTACTGTCGCAAATTTTAATTACGCCAGGGATTGCCTTTTCTATAGTAAATTATTCAAAAAATAATTTTTTACTGTCGCAAATTTTAATTACGCCAGGGATTGCCCTTTCTATAGTAAATTATTCAAAAAATATTTTTTTACTGTCGCAAATTTTAATTACGCCAGGGATTGCCTTTTCTATATTAAATTATTCAAAAATTCATTTTTTACTGTCTCAAATTTTAACTACGCCAGGGATTGCCTTTTCTATAGTAAATTTTGCAAAAAATAATTGTTTACTGTCGCAAATTTTAATTACGCCAGGGATTGCCTTTTCTATAGTAAATTATTCAAAAAATAATTTTTTACTGTCGCAAATTTTAATTACGCCAGGGATTGCCTTTTCTATAGTAAATTATTCAAAAAAGAATTTTTTACTGTCGCAAATTTTAATTACGCCAGGGATTGCCTTTTCTATAGTAAATTATTCAAAACATAATTTTTTACTGTCTCAAATTTTAATTACGCCAGGGATTGCCTTTTCTATAGTAAATTTTGCAAAAAATAATTGTTTAGTGTCGCAAATTTTAATTACGACAGGGATTGCCTTTTCTATAGTAAATTATTCAAAAAATAATTTTTTACTGTCTCAAATTTTAATTACGCCAGGGATTGCCTTTTCTATAGTAAATTATTCAAAAAATAATTGTTTAGTGTCGCAAATTTTAATTACGCCAGGGATTGCCTTTTCTGTAGTAAATTATTCAAAAAATAATTTTTTACTGTCTCAAATTTTAATTACGCCAGGGATTGCCTTTTCTATAGTAAATTATTCAAAAATTCATTTTTTACTGTCGCAAATTTTAAATACGCCAGGGATTGCCTTTTCTATAGTAAATTTTGCAAAAAATAATTTTTTACTGTTGCAAATTTTAAATACGCCAGGGATTGCCTTTTCTATAGTAAACTTTGCAAAAAATAATTGTTTAGTGTCGCAAATTTTAATTACGCCAGGGATTGCCTTTTCTATAGTAAATTTTGCAAAAAATAATTTTTTACTGTCGCAAATTTTAATTACGCCAGGGATTGCCTTTTCTATATTAAATTATTCAAAAATTCATTTTTTACTGTCTCAAATTTTAACTACGCCAGGGATGGCCTTTTCTATAGTAAATTTTGCAAAAAATAATTGTTTAGTGTCGCAAATTTTAATTACGCCAGGGATTGCCTTTTCTATAGTAAATTATTCAAAAAATAATTTTTTACTGTCGCAAATTTTAATTACGCCAGGGATTGCCTTTTCTTAAGTAAATTATTCAAAAAATAATTTTTTACTGTCGCAAATTTTAATTACGCCAGGGATTGCCTTTTCTATAGTAAATTATTCAAAAAATAATTTTTTACTGTCGCAAATTATAATTACGCCAGGGATTGCCTTTTCTATAGTAAATTATTCAAAAATTCATTTTTTACTGTCGCAAATTTTAATTACGCCATGGATTGCCTTTTCTATAGTAAATTATTCAAAAAATAATTTTTTGCTGTCGCAAATTTTAATTACGCTAGGGATTGCCTTTTCTATAGTAAATTTTGCAAAAAATAATTTTTTACTGTTGCAAATTATAAATACGCCAGGGATTGCCTTTTGTATAGTAAATTATTCAAAAAATAATTTTTTACTGTCGCAAATTATAATTACGCCAGGGATTGCCTTTTCTATAGTAAATTATTCAAAAAAGAATTTTTTACTGTCGCAAATTTTAATTACGCCAGGGATTGCCTTTTCTATAGTAAATTATTCAAAAAATAATTTTTTACTGTCTCAAATTTTAATTACGCCAGGGATTGACTTTTCTATAGTAAATTTTGCAAAAAATAATTGTTTAGTGTCGCAAATTTTAATTACGCCAGGGATTGCCTTTTCTATAGTAAATTATTCAAAAAATAATTTTTTACTGTCGCAAATTATAATTACGCCATGGATTGCCTTTTCTATAGTAAATTATTCAAAAAATAATTTTTTACTGTCGCAAATTTTAATTACGCTAGGGATTGCCTTTTCTATAGTAAAAGTTGCAAAAAATAATTTTTTACTGTTGCAAATTATAAATACGCCAGGGATTGCCTTTTGTATAGTAAATTATTCAAAAAATAATTTTTTACTGTCGCAAATTATAATTACGCCAGGGATTGCCTTTTCTATAGTAAATTATTCAAAAAAGAATTTTTTACTGTCGCAAATTTTAATTACGCCAGGGATTGCCTTTTCTATAGTAAATTATTCAAAAAATAATTTTTTACTGTCTCAAATTTTAATTACGCCAGGGATTGACATTTCTATAGTAAATTTTGCAAAAAATAATTGTTTAGTGTCGCAAATTTTAATTACGCCAGGGATTGCCTTTTCTATAGTAAATTATTCAAAAAATAATTTTTTACTATCTCAAATTTTAAATACGCCAGGGATTGCCTTTTCTATAGTAAATTTTGCAAAAAATAATTTTTTACTGTCGCAAATTTTAATTACGCCAGGGATTGCCTTTTCTATATTAAATTATTCAAAAATTCATTTTTTACTGTCTCAAATTTTAACTACGCCAGGGATTGCCTTTTCTATAGTAAATTTTGCAAAAAATAATTGTTTAGTGTCGCAAATTTTAATTACGCCAGGGATTGCCTTTTCTATAGTAAATTATTCAAAAAATAATTTTTTACTGTCGCAAATTTTAATTACGCCAAGGATTGTCTTTTCAATAGTAAATTATTCAAAAAATAATTTTTTACTGTCGCTAATTTTAATTACGCCAGGGATTGCCTTTTCTATAGTAAATTATTCAAAAAATAATTTTTTACTGTCGCAAATTTTAATTACGCCAGGGATTGCCTTTTCTATAGTAAATTATTCAAAAAATAATTTTTTACTGTCGCAAATTTTAATTACGCCAGGGATTGCCTTTTCTATATTAAATTATTCAAAAATTCATTTTTTACTGTCTCAAATTTTAACTACGCCAGGGATTGCCTTTTCTATAGTAAATTTTGCAAAAAATAATTGTTTACTGTCGCAAATTTTAATTACGCCAGGGATTGCCTTTTCTATAGTAAATTATTCAAAAAATAATTTTTTACTGTCGCAAATTTTAATTACGCCAGGGATTGCCTTTTCTATAGTAAATTATTCAAAAAAGAATTTTTTTACTGTCGCAAATTTTAATTACGCCAGGGATTGCCTTTTCTATAGTAAATTATTCAAAACATAATTTTTTACTGTCTCAAATTTTAATTACGCCAGGGATTGCCTTTTCTATAGTAAATTTTGCAAAAAAATAATTGTTTAGTGTCGCAAATTTTAATTACGACAGGGATTGCCTTTTCTATAGTAAATTATTCAAAAAATAATTTTTTACTGTCTCAAATTTTAATTACGCCAGGGATTGCCTCTTCTATAGTAAAATTATTCAAAAAATAATTGTTTAGTGTCGCAAATTTTAATTACGCCAGGGATTGCCTTTTCTGTAGTAGAATTATTCAAAAAATAATTTTTTACTGTCTCAAATTTTAATTACGCCAGGGATTGCCTTTTCTATAGTAAATTATTCAAAAATTCATTTTTTAACTGTGGCAAATTTTAAATACGCCAGGGATTGCCTTTTCTATAGTAAATTTTGCAAAAAATAATTTTTTACTGTTGCAAATTTTAAATACGCCAGGGATTGCCTTTTCTATAGTAAATTTTGCAAAAAATAATTGTTTAGTGTGGCAAATTTTAATTACGCCAGGGATTGCCTTTTCTATAGTAAATTTTGCAAAAAATAATTTTTTACTGTCGCAAATTTTAATTACGCCAGGGATTGCCTTTTCTATATTAAATTATTCAAAAATTCATTTTTTACTGTCTCAAATTTTAACTACGCCAGGGATGGCCTTTTCTATAGTAAATTTTGCAAAAAAATAATTGTTTAGTGTCGCAAATTTTAATTACGCCAGGGATTGCCTTTTCTATAGTAAATTATTCAAAAAAATAATTTTTTACTGTCGCAAATTTTAATTACGCCAGGGATTGCCTTTTCTTAAGTAAATTATTCAAAAAATAATTTTTTACTGTCGCAAATTTTAATTACTCCAGGGATTGCCTTTTCTATAGTAAATTATTCAAAAAAATAATTTTTTACTGTCTCAAATTTTAATTACGCCAGGGGTTGCCTTTTCTATAGTAAATTTTGCAAAAAATAATTGTTTAGTGTCGCAAATTTTAATTACGCCAGGGATTGCCTTTTCTATAGTAAATTATTCAAAAAATAATTTTTTACTGTCGCAAATTTTAATTACGCCAGGGATTGCCTTTTCTATAGTAAATTATTCAAAAAATAATTTTTTACTGTCGCAAATTTTAATTACGCCAGGGATTGCCTTTTCTATAGTAAATTATTCAAAAATTAATTTTTTACTGTCGCAAATTTTAATTACGCCAGGGATTGCCTTTTCTATAGTAAATTATTCAAAAAATAATTTTTTACTGTCTCAAATTTTAATTACGCCAGGGATTGCCTTTTCTATAGTAAATTTTGCAAAAAATAATTTTTTACTGTTGCAAATTTTAAATAGGCCAGGGATTGCCTTTTCTATAGTAAATTTTGCAAAAAATAATTGTTTACTGTCGCAAATTTTGATTACGCCAGGTATTGCCTTTTCTATAGTAAATTATTCAAAAAATAATTTTTTACTGTCGCAAATTTTAATTACGCCAGGGATTGCCTTTTCTATAGTAAATTATTCAAAAAATAATTTTTTAGTGTCGCAAATTTTAATTACGGCAGGGATTGCCTTTTCTATAGTAAATTATTCAAAAATTCATTTTTACTGTCGCAAATTTTAAATACGCCAGGGATTGCCTTTTCTATAGTAAATTTTGAAAAAAATAATTTTTTAATGTTGCAAATTTTAAATACGCCAGGTATTGCCTTTTCTATAGTAAATTTTGCAAAAAATAATTTTTTACTGTCGCAAATTTTAATTACGCCAGGGATTGCCTTTTCTATAGTAAATTATTCAAAAAATAATTTTTTACTGTCGCAAATTTTAATTACGCCAGGGATTGCCTTTTCTATATTAAATTATTCAAAAATTCATTTTTTACTGTCTCAAATTTTAACTACGCCAGGGATTGCCTTTTCTATAGTAAATTTTGCAAAAAATAATTGTTTACTGTCGCAAATTTTAATTACGCCAGGGATTGCCTTTTCTATAGTAAATTATTCAAAAAATAATTTTTTACTGTCGCAAATTTTAATTACGCCAGGGATTGCCTTTTCTATAGTAAATTATTCAAAAAATAATTTTTTACTGTCTCAAATTTTAATTACGCCAGGGATTGCCTTTTCTATAGTAAATTATTCAAAAAATAATTGTTTAGTGTCGCAAATTTTAATTACGCCAGGGATTGCCTTTTCTGTAGTAAATTATTCAAAAAATAATTTTTTACTGTCTCAAATTTTAATTACGCCAGGGATTGCCTTTTCTATAGTAAATTATTCAAAAATTCATTTTTTACTGTCGCAAATTTTAAATACGCCAGGGATTGCCTTTTCTATAGTAAATTTTGCAAAAAATAAATTTTTACTGTTGCAAATTTTAAATACGCCAGGGATTGCCTTTTCTATAGTAAATTTTGCAAAAAATAATTGTTTGGTGTCGCAAATTTTAATTACGCCAGGGATTGCCTTTTCTATAGTAAATTTTGCAAAAAATAATTTTTTACTGTCGCAAATTTTAATTACGCCAGGGATTGCCTTTTCTATATTAAATTATTCAAAAATTCATTTTTTACTGTCTCAAATTTTAACTACGCCAGGGATGGCCTTTTCTATAGTAAATTTTGCAAAAAATAATTGTTTAGTGTCGCAAAAATTATTCAAAAAATAATTTTTTACTGTCGCAAATTATAATTACGCCAGGGATTGCCTTTTCTATAGTAAAATATTCAAAAATTCATTTTTTACTGTCGCAAATTTTAATTACGCCATGGATTGCCTTTTCTATAGTAAATTATTCAAAAAATAATTTTTTACTGTCGCAAATTTTAATTACGCCAGGGATTGCCTTTTCTGTAGTAAATTATTCAAAAAATAATTTTTTACTGTCTCAAATTTTAATTACGCCAGGGATTGCCTTTTCTATAGTAAATTATTCAAAAATTCATTTTTTTTTGTCGCAAATTTTAAATACGCCAGGGATTGCCTTTTCTATAGTAAATTTTGCAAAAAATAATTTTTTACTGTTGCAAATTTTAAATACGCCAGGGATTGCCTTTTCTATAGTAAATTTTGCAAAAAATAATTGTTTAGTGTGGCAAATTTTAATTACGCCAGGGATTGCCTTTTCTATAGTAAATTTTGCAAAAAATAATTTTTTACTGTCGCAAATTTTAATTACGCCAGGGATTGCCTTTTCTATATTAAATTATTCAAAAATTCATTTTTTACTGTCTCAAATTTTAACTACGCCAGGGATGGCCTTTTCTATAGTAAATTTTGCAAAAAATAATTGTTTAGTGTCGCAAATTTTAATTACGCCAGGGATTGCCTTTTCTATAGTAAATTATTCAAAAAATAATTTTTTACTGTCGCAAATTTTAATTACGCCAGGGATTGCCTTTTCTTAAGTAAATTATTCAAAAAATAATTTTTTACTGTCGCAAATTTTAATTACTCAGGGATTGCCTTTTCTATAGTAAATTATTCAAAAAATAATTTTTTACTGTCTCAAATTTTAATTACGCCAGGGGTTGCCTTTTCTATAGTAAATTTTGCAAAAAATAATTGTTTAGTGTCGCAAATTTTAATTACGCCAGGGATTGCCTTTTCTATAGTAAATTATTCAAAAAATAATTTTTTACTGTCGCAAATTTTAATTACGCCAGGGATTGCCTTTTCTATAGTAAATTATTCAAAAAATAATTTTTTACTGTCGCAAATTTTAATTACGCCAGGGATTGCCTTTTCTATAGTAAATTATTCAAAAATTAATTTTTTACTGTCGCAAATTTTAATTACGCCAGGGATTGCCTTTTCTATAGTAAATTATTCAAAAAATAATTTTTTACTGTCTCAAATTTTAATTACGCCAGGGATTGCCTTTTCTATAGTAAATTTTGCAAAAAATAATTTTTTACTGTTGCAAATTTTAAATAGGCCAGGGATTGCCTTTTCTATAGTAAATTTTGCAAAAAATAATTGTTTACTGTCGCAAATTTTGATTACGCCAGGTATTGCCTTTTCTATAGTAAATTATTCAAAAAATAATTTTTTACTGTCGCAAATTTTAATTACGCCAGGGATTGCCTTTTCTATAGTAAATTATTCAAAAAATAATTTTTTAGTGTCGCAAATTTTAATTACGGCAGGGATTGCCTTTTCTATAGTAAATTATTCAAAAATTCATTTTTACTGTCGCAAATTTTAAATACGCCAGGGATTGCCTTTTCTATAGTAAATTTTGAAAAAAATAATTTTTTACTGTTGCAAATTTTAAATACGCCAGGTATTGCCTTTTCTATAGTAAATTTTGCAAAAAATAATTTTTTACTGTCGCAAATTTTAATTACGCCAGGGATTGCCTTTTCTATAGTAAATTATTCAAAAATAATTTTTTACTGTCGCAAATTTTAATTACGCCAGGGATTGCCTTTTCTATATTAAATTATTCAAAAATTCATTTTTTACTGTCTCAAATTTTAACTACGCCAGGGATTGCCTTTTCTATAGTAAATTTTGCAAAAAATAATTGTTTACTGTCGCAAATTTTAATTACGCCAGGGATTGCCTTTTCTATAGTAAATTATTCAAAAAATAATTTTTTACTGTCGCAAATTTTAATTACGCCAGGGATTGCCTTTTCTATAGTAAATTATTCAAAAAAGAATTTTTTACTGTCGCAAATTTTAATTACGCCAGGGATTGCCTTTTCTATAGTAAATTATTCAAAACATAATTTTTTACTGTCTCAAATTTTAATTACGCCAGGTATTGCCTTTTCTATAGTAAATTTTGCAAAAAATAATTGTTTAGTGTCGCAAATTTTAATTACGACAGGGATTGCCTTTTCTATAGTAAATTATTCAAAAAATAATTTTTTACTGTCTCAAATTTTAATTACGCCAGGGATTGCCTTTTCTATAGTAAATTATTCAAAAAATAATTGTTTAGTGTCGCAAATTTTAATTACGCCAGGGATTGCCTTTTCTGTAGTAAATTATTCAAAAAATAATTTTTTACTGTCTCAAATTTTAATTACGCCAGGGATTGCCTTTTCTATAGTAAATTATTCAAAAATTCATTTTTTACTGTCGCAAATTTTAAATACGCCAGGGATTGCCTTTTCTATAGTAAATTTTGCAAAAAATAATTTTTTACTGTTGCAAATTTTAAATACGCCAGGGATTGCCTTTTCTATAGTAAATTTTGCAAAAAATAATTGTTTGGTGTCGCAAATTTTAATTACGCCAGGGATTGCCTTTTCTATAGTAAATTTTGCAAAAAATAATTTTTTACTGTCGCAAATTTTAATTACGCCAGGGATTGCCTTTTCTATATTAAATTATTCAAAAATTCATTTTTTACTGTCTCAAATTTTAACTACGCCAGGGATGGCCTTTTCTATAGTAAATTTTGCAAAAAATAATTGTTTAGTGTCGCAAAAATTATTCAAAAAATAATTTTTTACTGTCGCAAATTATAATTACGCCAGGGATTGCCTTTTCTATAGTAAATTATTCATAAATTCATTTTTTACTGTCGCAAATTTTAATTACGCCATGGATTGCCTTTTCTATAGTAAATTATTCAAAAAATAATTTTTTACTGTCGCAAATTTTAATTACGCTAGGGATTGCCTTTTCTATAGTAAATTTTGCAAAAAATAATTTTTTACTGTTGCAAATTATAAATACGCCAGGGATTGCCTTTTGTATAGTAAATTATTCAAAAAATAATTTTTTACTGTCGCAAATTATAATTACGCCAGGGATTGCCTTTTCTATAGTAAATTATTCAAAAAAGAATTTTTTACTGTCGCAAATTTTAATTACGCCAGGGATTGCCTTTTCTATAGTAAATTATTCAAAAAATAATTTTTTACTGTCTCAAATTTTAATTACGCCAGGGATTGACTTTTCTATAGTAAATTTTGCAAAAAATAATTGTTTAGTGTCGCAAATTTTAAATACGCCAGGGATTGCCTTTTCTATAGTAAATTATTCAAAAAATAATTTTTTACTGTCGCAAATTATAATTACGCCATGGATTGCCTTTTCTATAGTAAATTATTCAAAAAATAATTTTTTACTGTCGCAAATTTTAATTACGCTAGGGATTGCCTTTTCTATAGTAAATGTTGCAAAAAATAATTTTTTACTGTTGCAAATTATAAATACGCCAGGGATTGCCTTTTGTATAGTAAATTATTCAAAAAATAATTTTTTACTGTCGCAAATTATAATTACGCCAGGGATTGCCTTTTCTATAGTAAATTATTCAAAAAAGAATTTTTTACTGTCGCAAATTTTAATTACGCCAGGGATTGCCTTTTCTATAGTAAATTATTCAAAAAATAATTTTTTACTGTCTCAAATTTTAATTACGCCAGGGATTGACATTTCTATAGTAAATTTTGAAAAAATAATTGTTTAGTGTCGCAAATTTTAATTACGCCAGGGATTGCCTTTTCTATAGTAAATTATTCAAAAAATAATTTTTTACTATCTCAAATTTTAAATACGCCAGGGATTGCCTTTTCTATAGTAAATTTTGCAAAAAATAATTTTTTACTGTCGCAAATTTTAATTACGCCAGGGATTGCCTTTTCTATATTAAATTATTCAAAAATTCATTTTTTACTGTCTCAAATTTTAACTACGCCAGGGATTGCCTTTTCTATAGTAAATTTTGCAAAAAATAATTGTTTAGTGTCGCAAATTTTAATTACGCCAGGGATTGCCTTTTCTATAGTAAATTATTCAAAAAATAATTTTTTACTGTCGCAAATTTTAATTACGCCAGGGATTGCCTTTTCAATAGTAAATTATTCAAAAAATAATTTTTTACTGTCGCAAATTTTAATTACGCCAGGGATTGCCTTTTCTATAGTAAATTATTCAAAAAATAATTTTTTACTGTCGCAAATTTTAATTACGCCAGGGATTGCCTTTTCTATAGTAAATTATTCAAAAAATAATTTTTTACTGTCGCAAATTTTAATTACGCCAGGGATTGCCTTTTCTATATTAAATTATTCAAAAATTCATTTTTTTACTGTCTCAAATTTTAACTACGCCAGGGATTGCCTTTTCTATAGTAAATTTTGCAAAAAATAATTGTTTACTGTCGCAAATTTTAATTACGCCAGGGATTGCCTTTTCTATAGTAAATTATTCAAAAAATAATTTTTTACTGTCGCAAATTTTAATTACGCCAGGGATTGCCTTTTCTATAGTAAATTATTCAAAACATAATTTTTTACTGTCTCAAATTTTAATTACGCCAGGGATTGCCTTTTCTATAGTAAATTTTGCAAAAAATAATTGTTTAGTGTCGCAAATTTTAATTACGACAGGGGATTGCCTTTTCTATAGTAAATTATTCAAAAAATAATTTTTTACTGTCTCAAATTTTAATTACGCCAGGGATTGCCTCTTCTATAGTAAATTATTCAAAAAATAATTGTTTAGTGTCGCAAATTTTAATTACGCCAGGGATTGCCTTTTCTGTAGTAAATTATTCAAAAAATAATTTTTTACTGTCTCAAATTTTAATTACGCCAGGGATTGCCTTTTCTATAGTAAATTATTCAAAAATTCATTTTTTACTGTGGCAAATTTTAAATACGCCAGGGATTGCCTTTTCTATAGTAAATTTTGCAAAAAATAATTTTTTACTGTTGCAAATTTTAAATACGCCAGGGATTGCCTTTTCTATAGTAAATTATTCAAAAAATAATTTTTTACTGTCGCAAATTTTAATTACGCCAGGGATTGCCTTTTCTATAGTAAATTATTCAAAAAATAATTTTTTACTGTCGCAAATTTTAATTACGCCAGAGATTGCCTTTTCTATAGTAAATTATTCAAAAAATAATTTTTTACTGTCGCAAATTTTAATTACGCCAGGGATTGCCTTTTCTATAGTAAATTATTCAAAAAATAATTTTTTACTGTCTCAAATTTTAATTACGCCAGGGATTGCCTTTTCTATAGTAAATTTTGCAAAAAATAATTTTTTACTGTTGCAAATTTTAAATACGCCAGGGATTGCCTTTTCTATAGTAAATTTTGCAAAAAATAATTGTTTACTGTCGCAAATTTTGATTACGCCAGGTATTGCCTTTTCTATAGTAAATTATTCAAAAAATAATTTTTTACTGTCGCAAATTTTAATTACGCCAGGGATTGCCTTTTCTATAGTAAATTATTCAAAAAATAATTTTTTAGTGTCGCAAATTTTAATTACGGCAGGGATTGCCTTTTCTATAGTAAATTATTCAAAAATTCATTTTTACTGTCGCAAATTTTAAATACGCCAGGGATTGCCTTTTCTATAGTAAATTTTGAAAAAAATAATTTTTTACTGTTGCAAATTTTAAATACGCCAGGTATTGCCTTTTCTATAGTAAATTTTGCAAAAAATAATTGTTTAGTGTCGCAAATTTTAATTACGCCTGGGATTGCCTTTTCTATAGTAAATTATTCAAAAAATAATTTTTTACTGTCGCAAATTATAATTACGCCAGGGATTGCCTTTTCTATAGTAAATTATTCAAAAAATAATTTTTTACTGTTGCAAATTTTAATTACGCCAGGGATTGCCTTTTCTATAGTAAATTTTGCAAAAAATAATTGTTTACTGTCTCAAATTATAATTACGCCAGGGATTGCCTTTTCTATAGTAAATTATTCAAAAAATAATTTTATACTGTCGCAAATTTTAATTACACCAGGGATTGCCTTTTCTATAGTAAATTATTCAAAAATTCATTTTTTCTGTCACAAATTTTAATTACGCCAGGGATTGCCTTTTCTATAGTAAATTATTCAAAAATTCATTTTTTACTGTCGCAAATTTTAATTACGCCAGGGATTGCCTTTTCTATAGTAAATTATTCAAAAAATAATTTTTTAGTGTCGCAAATTTTAATTACGCCAGGGATTGCCGTTTCTATAGTAAATTATTCAAAAAATAATTTTTTAGTGTCGCAAATTTTAATTACGCCAGGGATTGCCTTTTCTATAGTAAATTATTCAAAAAATAATTTTTTAGTGTCGCAAATTTTAATTACGGCAGGGATTGCCTTTTCTATAGTAAATTATTCAAAAATTCATTTTTACTGTCGCAAATTTTAAATACGCCAGGGATTGCCTTTTCTATAGTAAATTTTGAAAAAAATAATTTTTTACTGTTGCAAATTTTAAATACGCCAGGTATTGCCTTTTCTATAGTAAATTTTGCAAAAAATAATTGTTTAGTGTCGCAAATTTTAATTACGCCAGGGATTGCCTTTTCTATAGTAAATTATTCAAAAAATAATTTTTTACTGTCGCAAATTATAATTACGCCAGGGATTGCCTTTTCTATAGTAAATTATTCAAAAAATAATTTTTTACTGTTGCAAATTTTAATTACGCCAGGGATTGCCTTTTCTATAGTAAATTTTGCAAAAAATAATTGTTTACTGTCTCAAATTATAATTACGCCAGATATTGCCTTTTCTATAGTAAATTATTCAAAAAATAATTTTATACTGTCGCAAATTTTAATTACGCCAGGGATTGCCTTTTCTATAGTAAATTATTCAAAAATTCATTTTTTCTGTCACAAATTTTAATTAAGCCAGGGATTGCCTTTTCTATAGTAAATTATTCAAAAATTCATTTTTTACTGTCGCAAATTATAATTACGCCAGGGATTGCCTTTTCTATAGTAAATTATTCAAAAATTAATTTTTTACTGTCGCAAATTATAATTACGCCAGGGATTGCCTTTTCTATAGTAAATTATTCAAAAAATAATTGTTTAGTGTCGCAAATTTTAATTACGCCAGGGATTGCCTTTTCTATAGTAAATTATTCAAAAATTCATTTTTTACTGTCGCAAATTTTAATTACGCCAGGGATTGCCTTTTCTATAGTAAATTATTCAAAAAATAATTTTATACTGTCGCAAATTTTAATTACGCCAGGGATTGCCTTTTCTATAGTAAATTATTCAAAAAATAATTTTATACTGTTGCAAATTTTAAATACGCCAGAAATTGCCTTTTCTATAGTAAATTATTCAAAAAATAATTTTTTAATGTCGCAAATTTTAATTACGCCAGGGATTGACTTTTCTATAGTAAATTATTCAAAAAATAATTTTTTACTGTTGCAAATTTTAAATACGCCAGGGATTGCCTTTTCTATAGTAAGTTATTCAAAAATACAATTTTACTGTCGCAAATTTTAATTACGCCACGGATTGCCTTTTCTATAGTAAATTATTCAAAAATTCATTTTTTACTGTCGCAAATTTTAATTACGCCAGGGATTGTCTTTTCTATAGTAAAATATTCAAAAAATAATTTTGTACTGTTGCAAATTTTAAATACGCCAGGGATTGCCTTTTCTGTAGTAAATTATTCAAAAAATAATGTTTTACTGTCTCAAATTTTAATTACGCCAGGTATGCCTTTTCTATAGTAAATTATTCAAAAAATAATTTTTTTCTGTCGCAAATTTTAATTACGCCAGGGATTGCCTTTTCTATAGTAAATTATTCAAAAACTAATTGTTTAGTGTCGCAAATTTTAATTACGCCAGGCATTGCCTTTTCTATAGTAAATTATTCAAAAATTAATTTTATACTGTCGCAAATTTTAAATACGCCAGGGATTGCCTCTTCTATAGTAAATTTTGCCAAAAATAATTTTTTACTGTCGCAAATTTTAATTACGCCAGGGATTGCCTTTTATATAGTAAATCATTCAAAAAATAATTTTTTACTGTCGCAAATTTTAATTACGCCAGGGATTGCCTTTTCTATAGTAAATTATTCAAAAAATAATTTTTTACTGTCGCAAATTTTAATTACGCCAGGGATTGCCTTTTCTATAGTAAATTATTCAAAAAATAATTTTTTACTGTCTCAAATTTTAATTACGCCAGGGATTGCCTTTTCTATAGTAAATTATTCAAAAATTCATTTTTTACTGCCGCAAATTTTAATTACGCCAGGGATTGCCTTTTCTATAGTAAATTTTGCAAAAAATAATTTTTTACTGTCGCAAATTTTAATTACGCCAGGGATTGCCTTTTCTATAGTAAATTTTGCAAAAATTAATTTTTTACTGTCTCAAAGTTTAAATACGCCAGGGATTGCCTTTTCTATAGTAAATTATTCAAAAAATAATTTTTTACTGTCTCAAATTTTAATTACGCCAGGGATTGCCTTTTCTATAGTAAATTATTCAAAAATTCATTTTTTACTGCCGCAAATTTTAATTACGCCAGGGATTGCCTTTTCTATAGTAAATTTTGCAAAAAATAAGTTTTTACTGTCGCAAATTTTAATTACGCCAGGGATTGCCTTTTCTATAGTAAATTTTGCAAAAAATAATTTTTTACTGTCGCAAATTTTAATTACGCCAGGGATTGCCTTTTCTATATTAAATTATTCAAAAATTCATTTTTTACTGTCTCAAATTTTAACTACGCCAGGGATGGCCTTTTCTATAGTAAATTTTGCAAAAAATAATTGTTTAGTGTCGCAAATTTTAATTACTCCAGGGATTGCCTTTTCTATGGTAAATTATTCAAAAAATAATTTTTTACTGTCGCAAATTTTAATTACGCCAGGGATTGCCTTTTCTATAGTAAATTATTCAAAAATTCATTTTTACTGTCGCAAATTTTAAATACGCCAGGGATTGCCTTTTCTATAGTAAATTTTGAAAAAAATAATTTTTTACTGTTGCAAATTTTAAATACGCCAGGTATTGCCTTTTCTATAGTAAATTTTGCAAAAAATAATTGTTTAGTGTCGCAAATTTTAATTACGCCAGGGATTGCCTTTTCTATAGTAAATTATTCAAAAAATAATTTTTTACTGTCGCAAATTATAATTACGCCAGGGATTGCCTTTTCTATAGTAAATTATTCAAAAAATAATTTTTTACTGTTGCAAATTTTAATTACGCCAGGGATTGCCTTTTCTATAGTAAATTTTGCAAAAAATAATTGTTTACTGTCTCAAATTATAATTACGCCAGGGATTGCCTTTTCTATAGTAAATTATTCAAAAAATAATTTTATACTGTCGTAAATTTTAATTACGCCAGGGATTGCCTTTTCTATAGTAAATTATTCAAAAATTCATTTTTTCTGTCACAAATTTTAATTACGCCAGGGATTGCCTTTTCTATAGTAAATTATTCAAAAATTCATTTTTTACTGTCGCAAATTTTAATTACGCCAGGGATTGCCTTTTCTATAGTAAATTATTCAAAAAATAATTTTTTAGTGTCGCAAATTTTAATTACGCCAGGGATTGCCGTTTCTATAGTAAATTATTCAAAAAATAATTTTTTAGTGTCGCAAATTTTAATTACGCCAGGGATTGCCTTTTCTATAGTAAATTATTCAAAAAATAATTTTTTACTGTCGCAAATTATAATTACGCCAGGGATTGCCTTTTCTATAGTAAATTTTGCAAAAAATAATTGTTTAGTGTCGCAAATTTTAATTACGCCAGGGATTGCCTTTTCTATAGTAAATTATTCAAAAAATAATTTTTTACTGTCGCAAATTATAATTACGCCAGGGATTGCCTTTTCTATAGTAAATTATTCAAAAAATAATTTTTTACTGTTGCAAATTTTAATTACGCCAGGGATTGCCTTTTCTATAGTAAATTTTGCAAAAAATAATTGTTTACTGTCTCAAATTATAATTACGCCAGATATTGCCTTTTCTATAGTAAATTATTCAAAAAATAATTTTATACTGTCGCAAATTTTAATTACGCCAGGGATTGCCTTTTCTATAGTAAATTATTCAAAAATTCATTTTTTCTGTCACAAATTTTAATTAAGCCAGGGATTGCCTTTTCTATAGTAAATTATTCAAAAATTCATTTTTTACTGTCGCAAATTATAATTACGCCAGGGATTGCCTTTTCTATAGTAAATTATTCAAAAAATAATTGTTTAGTGTCGCAAATTTTAATTACGCCAGGGATTGCCTTTTCTATAGTAAATTATTCAAAAATTCATTTTTTACTGTCGCAAATTTTAATTACGCCAGGGATTGCCTTTTCTATAGTAAATTATTCAAAAATTCATTTTTTACTGTTGCAAATTTTAAATACGCCAGGGATTGCCTTTTGTATAGTAAATTATTCAAAAAATAATTTTATACTGTCGCAAATTTTAAATACGCCAGGGATTGCCTTTTCTATTGTAAATTTTGCAAAAAATAATTTTTTACTGTCGCAAATTTTAATTACGCCAGGGATTGCCTTTTCTATAGTACATTATTCAAAAAATAATTGTTTAGTGTCGCAAATTTTAATTACGCCAGGGATTGCCTTTTCTATAGTAAATTTTGCAAAAAATAATTTTTTACTGTCGCAAGTTTTAATTACGCCAGGGATTGCCTTTTCTATAGTAAATTTTGCAAAAATTAATTTTTTACTGTAGCAAATTTTAATTACGCCAGGGATTGCCTTTTCTATAGTAAATTTTGCAAAAAATAATTTTTTACTGTTGCAAATTTTAAATACGCCAGGGATAGCCTTTTCTATAGTAAATTATTCAAAAAATAATTTTTTACTGTCGCAAATTTTAATTACGCCAGGGATTGCCTTTTCTATAGTAAATTATTCAAAAAATAATTTTATACTGTCGCAAATTTTAATTACGCCAGGGATTGCCTTTTCTATAGTAAATTATTCAAAAAATAATTTTATACTGTTGCAAATTTTAAATACGCCAGAAATTGCCTTTTCTATAGTAAATTATTCAAAAAATAATTTTTTACTGTCGCAAATTTTAATTACGCCAGGGATTGACTTTTCTATAGTAAATTATTCAAAAAATAATTTTTTACTGTTGCAAATTTTAAATACGCCAGGGATTGCCTTTTCTATAGTAAGTTATTCAAAAATACATTTTTACTGTCGCAAATTTTAATTACGCCACGGATTGCCTTTTCTATAGTAAATTATTCAAAAATTCATTTTTTACTGTCGCAAATTTTAATTACGCCAGGGATTGTCTTTTCTATAGTAAAATATTCAAAAAATAATTTTGTACTGTTGCAAATTTTAAATACGCCAGGGATTGCCTTTTCTGTAGTAAATTATTCAAAAAATAATGTTTTACTGTCTCAAATTTTAATTACGCCAGGTATGCCTTTTCTATAGTAAATTATTCAAAAAATAATTTTTTTCTGTCGCAAATTTTAATTACGCCAGGGATTGCCTTTTCTATAGTAAATTATTCAAAAACTAATTGTTTAGTGTCGCAAATTTTAATTACGCCAGGCATTGCCTTTTCTATAGTAAATTATTCAAAAATTAATTTTATACTGTCGCAAATTTTAAATACGCCAGGGATTGCCTCTTCTATAGTAAATTTTGCCAAAAATAATTTTTTACTGTCGCAAATTTTAATTACGCCAGGGATTGCCTTTTATATAGTAAATCATTCAAAAAATAATTTTTTACTGTCGCAAATTTTAATTACGCCAGGGATTGCCTTTTCTATAGTAAATTATTCAAAAAATAATTTTTTACTGTCGCAAATTTTAATTACGCCAGGGATTGCCTTTTCTATAGTAAATTATTCAAAAAATAATTTTTTACTGTCTCAAATTTTAATTACGCCAGGGATTGCCTTTTCTATAGTAAATTATTCAAAAATTCATTTTTTACTGCCGCAAATTTTAATTACGCCAGGGATTGCCTTTTCTATAGTAAATTTTGCAAAAAATAATTTTTTACTGTCGCAAATTTTAATTACGCCAGGGATTGCCTTTTCTATAGTAAATTTTGCAAAAATTAATTTTTTACTGTCTCAAAGTTTAAATACGCCAGGGATTGCCTTTTCTATAGTAAATTATTCAAAAAATAATTTTTTCTGTCACAAATTTTAATTACGCCAGGGATTGCCTTTTCTATAGTAAATTATTCAAAAAATAATTTTTTATTGTCTCAAATTTTAATTACGCCAGGGATTGCCTTTTCTATAGTAAATTATTCAAAAAATAATTTTATACTGTCTCAAATTTTAATTACGCCAGGGATTGCCTTTTCTATAGTAAATTATTCAAAAAATAATTTTATACTGTCTCAAATTTTAATTACGCCAGGGATTGCCTTTTCTATAGTAAATTATTCAAAAATTCATTTTTTACTGTCGCAAATTTTAATTACGCCAGGGATTGCCTTTTCTATAGTAAATTATTCAAAAAATAATTTTATATTGTCTCAAATTTTAATTACGCCAGGGATTGCCTTTTCTATAGTAAATTACTCAAAAATTCATTTTTTACTGTCGCAAATTTTAATTACGCCAGGGATTGCCTTTTCTATAGTAAATTATTCAAAAATTAATTTTATACTGTCGCAAATTTTAAATACGCCAGGGATTGCCTTTTCTATAGTAAATTTTTGCAAAAATAATTTTTTACTGTCTCAAATTTTAATTACGCCATGGATTGCCTTTTCTATAGTAAATTATTCAAAAATAAATTTTTTTCTGTCGCAAATTTTAATTACGCCAGGGATTGCCTTTTCTATAGTAAATTATTCAAAAAATAATTTTTTACTGTCTCAAATTTTAATTATGCCAGGGATTGCCTTTTCTATAGTAAATTATTCAAAAAATAATTTTTTACTGTCGCAAATTTTAATTACGCCAGGGATTGCCTTTTCTATAGTAAATTATTCAAAAAATAATTTTTTAGTGTCGCAAATTTTAATTACGGCAGGGATTGCCTTTTCTATAGTAAATTATTCAAAAATTCATTTTTACTGTCGCAAATTTTAAATACGCCAGGGATTGCCTTTTCTATAGTAAATTTTGAAAAAAATAATTTTTTACTGTTGCAAATTTTAAATACGCCAGGTATTGCCTTTTCTATAGTAAATTTTGCAAAAAATAATTGTTTAGTGTCGCAAATTTTAATTACGCCAGGGATTGCCTTTTCTATAGTAAATTATTCAAAAAATAATTTTTTACTGTCGCAAATTATAATTACGCCAGGGATTGCCTTTTCTATAGTAAATTATTCAAAAAATAATTTTTTACTGTTGCAAATTTTAATTACGCCAGGGATTGCCTTTTCTATAGTAAATTTTGCAAAAAATAATTGTTTACTGTCTCAAATTATAATTACGCCAGGGATTGCCTTTTCTATAGTAAATTATTCAAAAAATAATTTTATACTGTCGCAAATTTTAATTACGCCAGGGATTGCCTTTTCTATAGTAAATTATTCAAAAATTCATTTTTTCTGTCACAAATTTTAATTACGCCAGGGATTGCCTTTTCTATAGTAAATTATTCAAAAATTCATTTTTTACTGTCGCAAATTTTAATTACGCCAGGGATTGCCTTTTCTATAGTAAATTATTCAAAAAATAATTTTTTAGTGTCGCAAATTTTAATTACGCCAGGGATTGCCGTTTCTATAGTAAATTATTCAAAAAATAATTTTTTAGTGTCGCAAATTTTAATTACGCCAGGGATTGCCTTTTCTATAGTAAATTATTCAAAAAATAATTTTTTACTGTCGCAAATTATAATTACGCCAGGGATTGCCTTTTCTATAGTAAATTTTGCAAAAAATAATTGTTTAGTGTCGCAAATTTTAATTACGCCAGGGATTGCCTTTTCTATAGTAAATTATTCAAAAAATAATTTTTTACTGTCGCAAATTATAATTACGCCAGGGATTGCCTTTTCTATAGTAAATTATTCAAAAAATAATTTTTTACTGTTGCAAATTTTAATTACGCCAGGGATTGCCTTTTCTATAGTAAATTTTGCAAAAAATAATTGTTTACTGTCTCAAATTATAATTACGCCAGATATTGCCTTTTCTATAGTAAATTATTCAAAAAATAATTTTATACTGTCGCAAATTTTAATTACGCCAGGGATTGCCTTTTCTATAGTAAATTATTCAAAAATTCATTTTTTCTGTCACAAATTTTAATTAAGCCAGGGATTGCCTTTTCTATAGTAAATTATTCAAAAATTCATTTTTTACTGTCGCAAATTATAATTACGCCAGGGATTGCCTTTTCTATAGTAAATTATTCAAAATTCATTTTTTACTGTCGCAAATTATAATTACGCCAGGGATTGCCTTTTCTATAGTAAATTATTCAAAAAATAATTGTTTAGTGTCGCAAATTTTAATTACGCCAGGGATTGCCTTTTCTATAGTAAATTATTCAAAAATTCATTTTTTACTGTCGCAAATTTTAATTACGCCAGGGATTGCCTTTTCTATAGTAAATTATTCAAAAATTCATTTTTTACTGTTGCAAATTTTAAATACGCCAGGGATTGCCTTTTGTATAGTAAATTATTCAAAAAATAATTTTATACTGTCGCAAATTTTAAATACGCCAGGGATTGCCTTTTCTATTGTAAATTTTGCAAAAAATAATTTTTTACTGTCGCAAATTTTAATTACGCCAGGGATTGCCTTTTCTATAGTACATTATTCAAAAAATAATTGTTTAGTGTCGCAAATTTTAATTACGCCAGGGATTGCCTTTTCTATAGTAAATTTTGCAAAAAATAATTTTTTACTGTCGCAAGTTTTAATTACGCCAGGGATTGCCTTTTCTATAGTAAATTTTGCAAAAATTAATTTTTTACTGTAGCAAATTTTAATTACGCCAGGTATTGCCTTTTCTATAGTAAATTTTGTAAAAAATAATTTTTTACTGTTGCAAATTTTAAATACGCCAGGGATAGCCTTTTCTATAGTAAATTATTCAAAAAATAATTTTTTACTGTCGCAAATTTTAATTACGCCAGGGATTGCCTTTTCTATAGTAAATTATTCAAAAAATAATTTTATACTGTCGCAAATTTTAATTACGCCAGGGATTGCCTTTTCTATAGTAAATTATTCAAAAAATAATTTTATACTGTTGCAAATTTTAAATACGCCAGAAATTGCCTTTTCTATAGTAAATTATTCAAAAAATAATTTTTTACTGTCGCAAATTTTAATTACGCCAGGGATTGACTTTTCTATAGTAAATTATTCAAAAAATAATTTTTTACTGTTGCAAATTTTAAATACGCCAGGGATTGCCTTTTCTATAGTAAGTTATTCAAAAATACATTTTTACTGTCGCAAATTTTAATTACGCCACGGATTGCCTTTTCTATAGTAAATTATTCAAAAATTCATTTTTTACTGTCGCAAATTTTAATTACGCCAGGGATTGTCTTTTCTATAGTAAAATATTCAAAAAATAATTTTGTACTGTTGCAAATTTTAAATACGCCAGGGATTGCCTTTTCTGTAGTAAATTATTCAAAAAATAATGTTTTACTGTCTCAAATTTTAATTACGCCAGGTATGCCTTTTCTATAGTAAATTATTCAAAAAATAATTTTTTTCTGTCGCAAATTTTAATTACGCCAGGGATTGCCTTTTCTATAGTAAATTATTCAAAAACTAATTGTTTAGTGTCGCAAATTTTAATTACGCCAGGCATTGCCTTTTCTATAGTAAATTATTCAAAAATTAATTTTATACTGTCGCAAATTTTAAATACGCCAGGGATTGCCTCTTCTATAGTAAATTTTGCCAAAAATAATTTTTTACTGTCGCAAATTTTAATTACGCCAGGGATTGCCTTTTATATAGTAAATCATTCAAAAAATAATTTTTTACTGTCGCAAATTTTAATTACGCCAGGGATTGCCTTTTCTATAGTAAATTATTCAAAAAATAATTTTTTACTGTCGCAAATTTTAATTACGCCAGGGATTGCCTTTTCTATAGTAAATTATTCAAAAAATAATTTTTTACTGTCTCAAATTTTAATTACGCCAGGGATTGCCTTTTCTATAGTAAATTATTCAAAAATTCATTTTTTACTGCCGCAAATTTTAATTACGCCAGGGATTGCCTTTTCTATAGTAAATTTTGCAAAAAATAATTTTTTACTGTCGCAAATTTTAATTACGCCAGGGATTGCCTTTTCTATAGTAAATTTTGCAAAAATTAATTTTTTACTGTCTCAAAGTTTAAATACGCCAGGGATTGCCTTTTCTATAGTAAATTATTCAAAAAATAATTTTTTCTGTCACAAATTTTAATTACGCCAGGGATTGCCTTTTCTATAGTAAATTATTCAAAAAATAATTTTTTACTGTCTCAAATTTTAATTACGCCAGGGATTGCCTTTTCTATAGTAAATTATTCAAAAAATAATTTTATACTGTCTCAAATTTTAATTACGCCAGGGATTGCCTTTTCTATAGTAAATTATTCAAAAAATAATTTTATACTGTCTCAAATTTTAATTACGCCAGGGATTGCCTTTTCTATAGTAAATTATTCAAAAATTCATTTTTTACTGTCGCAAATTTTAATTACGCCAGGGATTGCCTTTTCTATAGTAAATTATTCAAAAAATAATTTTATACTGTCTCAAATTTTAATTACGCCAGGGATTGCCTTTTCTATAGTAAATTACTCAAAAATTCATTTTTTACTGTCGCAAATTTTAATTACGCCAGGGATTGCCTTTTCTATAGTAAATTATTCAAAAATTAATTTTATACTGTCGCAAATTTTAAATACGCCAGGGATTGCCTTTTCTATAGTAAATTTTTGCAAAAATAATTTTTTACTGTCGCCAATTTTAATTACGCCATGGATTGCCTTTTCTATAGTAAATTATTCAAAAATAAATTTTTTTCTGTCGCAAATTTTAATTACGCCAGGGATTGCCTTTTCTATAGTAAATTATTCAAAAAATAATTTTTTACTGTCTCAAATTTTAATTATGCCAGGGATTGCCTTTTCTATAGTAAATTATTCAAAAATTTATTTTATACTTTTGCAAATTTTAAATACGCCAGGGATTGCCTTTTGTATAGTAAATTATTCAAAAAATAATTTTTTTCTGTCGCAAATTTTAATTACGCCAGGGATTGCCTTTTCTATAGTAAACTTTGCCAAAAATAATTTTTTACTGTCGCAAATTTTAATTACGCCAGGGATTGCCTTTTCTATAGTAAATTATTCAAAAAATAATTTTATACTGTCGCAAATTTTAAATACGCCAGGGATTGCCTTTTCTATAGTAAATTATTCAAAAATTCATTTTTTACTGTTGCAAATTTTAAATACGCCAGGGATTGCCTTTTGTATAGTAAATTATTCAAAAAATAATTTTTTTCTGTCGCAAATTTTAATTACGCCAGGGATTGCCTTTTCTATAGTAAATTTTGCCAAAAATAATTTTTTACTGTCGCAAATTTTAATTACGCCAGGGATTACCTTTTCTATAGTAAATTATTTAAGAAATAATTTTATACTGTCGCAAATTTTAAATACGCCAGGGATTGCCTTTTCTATAGTAAATTTTGCAAAAAAAATAATTTTTTACTGTCGCAAATTTTAATTACGCCAGGGATTGCCTTTTCTATAGTAAATTATTCAAAAAATAATTTTTTAGTGTAGCAAATTTTAATTACGCCAGGGATTGCCTTTTCTATAGTAAATTGTTCAAAAATTCATTTTTTACTGTCTCAAATATTAATTACGCCAGGGATTGCCTTTTCTATAGTAAATTTTACAAAAAATAATTTTTTACTGTCGCAATTTTTAATTACACCAGGGATTGCCTTTTCTACAGTACATTATTCAAAAAATAATTGTTTAGTGTCGCAAATTTTAATTACGCCAGGGATTGCCTTTTCTATAGTAAATTTTGCAAAAAATAATTTTTTACTGTCGCAAGTTTTAATTACGCCAGGGATTGACTTTTCTATAGTAAATTTTGCAAAAATTAATTTTTTACTGTAGCAAATTTTAATTACGCCAGGGATTGCCTTTTCTATAGTAAATTTTGCAAAAAATAATTTTTTACTGTTGCAAATTTTAAATACGCCAGGGATTGCCTTTTCTATAGTAAATTATTCAAAAAATAATTTTTTACTGTCGCAAATTTTAATTACGCCAGGGATTGCCTTTTCTATAGTAAATTATTCAAAAAATAATTTTATAATGTCGCAAATTTTAATTACGACAGGGATTGCCTTTTCTATAGTAAATTATTCAAAAAATAATTTTATACTGTTGCAAATTTTAAATACGCCAGGAATTGCCTTTTCTATAGTAAATTATTCAAAAAATATTTTTTTACTGCCGCAAATTTTAATTACGCCAGGGATTGTCTTTTCTATAGTAAATTATTCAAAAAATAATTTTTTACTGTTGCAAATTTTAAATACGCCAGGGATTGCCTTTTCTATAGTAAATTATTCAAAAATTCATTTTTTACTGTCGCAAATTTTAATTACGCCACGGGTTGCCTTTTCTATAGTAAATTATTCAAAAATTCATTTTTTACTGTCGCAAATTTTAATTACGCCAGGGATTGTCTTTTCTATAGTAAATTATTCAAAAAATAATTTTGTACTGTTGCAAATTTTAAATACGCCAGGGATTGCCTTTTCTGTAGTAAATTATTCAAAAAATAATGTTTTACTGTCTCAAATTTTAATTACGCCAGGGATTGCCTTTTCTATAGTAAATTATTCAAAAAATAATTTTTTTCTGTCGCAAATTTTAATTGCGCCAGGGATTGCCTTTTCTATAGTAAATTATTCAAAAACTAATTGTTTAGTGTCGCAAATTTTAATTACGCCAGGATTTGCCTTTTCTATAGTAAATTATTCAAAAATTAATTTTATACTGTCGCAAATTTTAAATACGCCAGGGATTGCCTTTTCTATAGTAAATTTTGCCAAAAATAATTTTTTACTGTCGCAAATTTTAATTACGCCAGGGATTGCCTTTTATATAGTAAATCATTCAAAAAATAATTTTTTACTGTCGCAAATTTTAATTACGCCAGGGATTGCCTTTTCTATAGTAAATTATTCAAAAAATATTTTTTTACTGTCGCAAATTTAATTACGCCAGGGATTGCCTTTTCTATAGTAAATTATTCAAAAAATAATTTTTTACTGTCTCAAATTTTAAATACGCCAGGGATTGCCTTTTCTATAGTAAATTATTCAAAAAATAATTTTTTACTGTCGCAAATTTTAAATACGCCAGGGATTGCCTTTTCTATAGTAAATTTTGCAAAAAATAATTTTTTACTGTTGCAAATTTTAAATACGCCAGGGATTGCATTTTCTATAGTAAATTATTCAAAAAATAATTTTATACTGTCTCAAATTTTAATTACGCCAGGGATTGCCTTTTCTATAGTAAATTATTCAAAAAATAATTTTATACTGTCGCAAATTTTAATTACGCCAGGGATTGCCTTTTTTATAGTAAATTATTCAAAAATTCATTTTTTACTGTCACAAATTTTAATTACGCCAGGGATTGCCTGTTCTATAGTAAATTATTCAAAAATTCATTTTTTACTGTCGCAAATTTTAAATACGCCAGGGATTGCCTTTTCTATAGTAAATTATTCAAAAATTCATTTTTTACTGTCGCAAATTTTAATTACGCCAGGGATTGCCTTTTCTATAGTAAATTATTCAAAAAATAATTTTTTTCTGTCGCAAATTTTAATTACGCCAGGGATTGCCTTTTCTATAGTAAATTATTCAAAAAATAATTTTTTACTGTCGCAAATTTTAATTACGCCAGGGATTGCCTTTTCTATAGTAAATTATTCAAAAAATCATTTTTTACTGTCGCAAATTTTAATTACGCCAGGGATTGCCTTTTCTATAGTAAATTATTCAAAAAATAATTTTATACTGTCGCAAATTTTAATTACGCCAGGGATTGCCTTTTCTATAGTAAATTATTCAAAAAATAATTTTATACTGTCTCAAATTTTAATTACGCCAGGGATTGCCTTTTCTATAGTAAATTATTCAAAAAATAATTTTATACTGTCTCAAATTTTAATTACGCCAGGGATTGCCTTTTCTATAGTAAATTATTCAAAAAATAATTTTATACTGTCGCAAATTTTAATTACGCCAGGGATTGCCTTTTTTATAGTAAATTATTCAAAAATTCATTTTTTACTGTCACAAATTTTAATTACGCCAGTGATTGCCTTTTCTATAGTAAATTATTCAAAAATTCATTTTTTACTGTCGCAAATTTTAAATACGCCAGGGATTGCCTTTTCTATAGTAAATTATTCAAAAATTCATTTTTTACTGTCGCAAATTTTAATTACGCCAGGGATTGCCTTTTCTATAGTAAATTATTCAAAAAATAATTTTTTTCTGTCGCAAATTTTAATTACGCCAGGGATTGCCTTTTCTATAGTAAATTATTCAAAAAATAATTTTTTACTGTCGCAAATTTTAATTACGCCAGGGATTGCCTTTTCTATAGTAAATTATTCAAAAAATCATTTTTTACTGTCGCAAATTTTAATTACGCCAGGGTTTGCCTTTTCTATAGTAAATTATTCAAAAAATAATTTTTTACTGTCTCAAATTTTAATTACGCCAGGGATTGCCTTTTCTATAGTAAATTATTCAAAAAATAATTTTATACTGTCTCAAATTTTAATTATGCCAGTGATTGCCTTTTCTATAGTAAATTATTCAAAAAATAATTTTATACTGTCGCAAATTTTAATTACGCCAGGGATTGCCTTTTCTAAAGTAAATTATTCAAAAAATAATTTTATACTGTCGCAAATTTTAATTACGCCAGGGATTGCCTTTTCTATAGTAAATTATTCAAAAAATAATTTTTTACTGTTGCAAATTTTAAATACGCCAGGGATTGCCTTTTCTATAGTAAATTATTCAAAAAATAATTTTTTAGTGTCTCAAATTTTAATTACGCCAGGGACTGCCTTTTATATAGTAAATTATTCAAAAAATAATTTTATACTGTCGCAAATTTTAATTACGCCAGGGATTGTCTTTTCTATAGTAAATTATTCAAAAAATAATTTTATACTGTCTCAAATTTTAATTACGCCAGGGATTGCCTTTTCTATAGTAAATTATTCAAAAAATAATTTTATACTGTCTCAAATTTTAATTACGCCAGGGATTGCCTTTTCTATAATAAATTATTCAAAAAATAATTTTATACTGTCGCAAATTTTAATTACGCCAGGGATTGCCTTTTTTATAGTAAATTATTCAAAAATTCATTTTTTACTGTCACAAATTTTAATTACGCCAGGGATTGCCTTTTCTATAGTAAATTATTCAAAAATTCATTTTTTACTGTCGCAAATTTTAAATACGCCAGGGATTGCCTTTTCTATAGTAAATTATTCAAAAATTCATTTTTTACTGTCGCAAATTTTAATTACGCCAGGGATTGCCTTTTCTATAGTAAATTATTCAAAAAATAATTTTTTTCTGTCGCAAATTTTAATTACGCCAGGGATTGCCTTTTCTATAGTAAATTATTCAAAAAATAATATTTTACTGTCTCAAATTTTAATTACGCCAGGGATTGCCTTTTCTATAGTAAATTAATCAAAAATTCAATTTTTACTGTCGCAAATTTTAATTACGCCAGGGATTGCCTTTTCTATAGTAAATTATTCAAAAAATAATTTTTTACTGTCTCAAATTTTAATTACGCCAGGGATTGCCTTTTCTATAGTAAATTATTCAAAAAATAATTTTATACTGTCTCAAATTTTAATTACGCCAGGGATTGCCTTTTCTATAGTAAATTATTCAAAAAATAATTTTATACTGTCGCAAATTTTAATTACGCCAGGGATTGCCTTTTCTATAGTAAATTATTCAAGAAATAATTTTATACTGTCTCAAATTTTAATTACGCCAGGGATTGCCTTTTCTATAGTAAATTATTCAAAAAATAATTTTATACTGTCGCAAATTTTAATTACGCCAGGGATTGCCTTTTTTATAGTAAATTATTCAAAAATTCATTTTTTACTGTCACAAATTTTAATTACGCCAGGGATTGCCTTTTCTATAGTAAATTATTCAAAAATTCATTTTTTACTGTCGCAAATTTTAAATACGCCAGGGATTGCCTTTTCTATAGTAAATTATTCAAAAAATATTTTTTTACTGTCGCAAATTTTAAATACGCCAGGGATTGCCTTTTCTATAGTAAATTTTGCAAAAAGTAATTTTTTACTGTTGCAAATTTTTATTACGCCAGGGATTGCCTTTTCTATATTAAATTATTCAAAAAATAATTTTTTACTGTCGCAAATTTTAATTAGGCCAGGGATTGCCTTTTCTATAGTAAATTATTCAAAAAATAATTTTATACTGTCTCAAATTTTAATTACGCCAGGGATTGCCTTTTCTATAGTAAATTATTCAAAAAATAATTTTATACTGTCTCAAATTTTAATTACGCCAGGGATTGCCTTTTCTATAGTAAATTATTCAAAAAATAATTTTATACTGTCGCAAATTTTAATTACGCCAGGGATTGCCTTTTTTATAGTAAATTATTCAAAAATTCATTTTTTACTGTCACAAATTTTAATTACGCCAGTGATTGCCTTTTCTATAGTAAATTATTCAAAAATTCATTTTTTACTGTCGCAAATTTTAAATACGCCAGGGATTGCCTTTTCTATAGTAAATTATTCAAAAATTCATTTTTTACTGTCGCAAATTTTAATTACGCCAGGGATTGCCTTTTCTATAGTAAATTATTCAAAAAATAATTTTTTTCTGTCGCAAATTTTAATTACGCCAGGGATTGCCTTTTTTATAGTAAATTATTCAAAAAATAATTTTTTACTGTCGCAAATTTTAATTACGCCAGGGATTGCCTTTTCTATAGTAAATTATTCAAAAAATCATTTTTTACTGTCGCAAATTTTAATTACGCCAGGGTTTGCCTTTTCTATAGTAAATTATTCAAAAAATAATTTTTTACTGTCTCAAATTTTAATTACGCCAGGGATTGCCTTTTCTATAGTAAATTATTCAAAAAATAATTTTATACTGTCTCAAATTTTAATTATGCCAGTGATTGCCTTTTCTATAGTAAATTATTCAAAAAATAATTTTATACTGTCGCAAATTTTAATTACGCCAGGGAATGCCTTTTCTAAAGTAAATTATTCAAAAAATAATTTTATACTGTCGCAAATTTTAATTACGCCAGGGATTGCCTTTTCTATAGTAAATTATTCAAAAAATAATTTTTTACTGTTGCAAATTTTAAATACGCCAGGGATTGCCTTTTCTATAGTAAATTATTCAAAAAATAATTTTTTAGTGTCTCAAATTTTAATTACGCCAGGGACTGCCTTTTATATAGTAAATTATTCAAAAAATAATTTTATACTGTCGCAAATTTTAATTACGCCAGGGATTGTCTTTTCTATAGTAAATTATTCAAAAAATAATTTTATACTGTCTCAAATTTTAATTACGCCAGGGATTGCCTTTTCTATAGTAAATTATTCAAAAAATAATTTTATACTGTCTCAAATTTTAATTACGCCAGGGATTGCCTTTTCTATAATAAATTATTCAAAAAATAATTTTATACTGTCGCAAATTTTAATTACGCCAGGGATTGCCTTTTTTATAGTAAATTATTCAAAAATTCATTTTTTACTGTCACAAATTTTAATTACGCCAGGGATTGCCTTTTCTATAGTAAATTATTCAAAAATTCATTTTTTACTGTCGCAAATTTTAAATACGCCAGGGATTGCCTTTTCTATAGTAAATTATTCAAAAATTCATTTTTTACTGTCGCAAATTTTAATTACGCCAGGGATTGCCTTTTCTATAGTAAATTATTCAAAAAATAATTTTTTTCTGTCGCAAATTTTAATTACGCCAGGGATTGCCTTTTCTATAGTAAATTATTCAAAAAATAATATTTTACTGTCTCAAATTTTAATTACGCCAGGGATTGCCTTTTCTATAGTAAATTATTCAAAAATTCAATTTTTACTGTCGCAAATTTTAATTACGCCAGGGATTGCCTTTTCTATAGTAAATTATTCAAAAAATAATTTTTTACTGTCTCAAATTTTAATTACGCCAGGGATTGCCTTTTCTATAGTAAATTATTCAAAAAATAATTTTATACTGTCTCAAATTTTAATTACGCCAGGGATTGCCTTTTCTATAGTAAATTATTCAAAAAATAATTTTATACTGTCGCAAATTTTAATTACGCCAGGGATTGCCTTTTCTATAGTAAATTATTCAAGAAATAATTTTATACTGTCTCAAATTTTAATTACGCCAGGGATTGCCTTTTCTATAGTAAATTATTCAAAAAATAATTTTATACTGTCGCAAATTTTAATTACGCCAGGGATTGCCTTTTTTATAGTAAATTATTCAAAAATTCATTTTTTACTGTCACAAATTTTAATTACGCCAGGGATTGCCTTTTCTATAGTAAATTATTCAAAAATTCATTTTTTACTGTCGCAAATTTTAAATACGCCAGGGATTGCCTTTTCTATAGTAAATTATTCAAAAAATATTTTTTTACTGTCGCAAATTTTAAATACGCCAGGGATTGCCTTTTCTATAGTAAATTTTGCAAAAAGTAATTTTTTACTGTTGCAAATTTTTATTACGCCAGGGATTGCCTTTTCTATATTAAATTATTCAAAAAATAATTTTTTACTGTCGCAAATTTTAATTAGGCCAGGGATTGCCTTTTCTATAGTAAATTATTCAAAAAATAATTTTATACTGTCGCAAATTTTAATTACGCCAGGGATTGCCTTTTCTATAGTAAATTATTCAAAAAATAATTTTTTACTTTCGCAAATTTTAATTACGCCAGGGATTGCCTTTTCTATAGTAAATTATTCAAAAACTAATTGTTTAGTGTCGCAAATTTTAATTACGCCAGGGATTGCCTTTTCTATAGTAAATTATTCAAAAATTAATTTTATACTCTCGCAAATTTTAAATACGCCAGGGATTGCCTTTTCTATAGTAAATTTTGCC